>CAUJNA010003312.1:480000-501886 GCA_963377175.1 Effrenium voratum
AGAGAGCTACTGAAGCTACCAGATCATAACATCCCTATCCGCCCTGTCCCAGCCGGCTCAACCCTTTGTTGAACCGGAGATATTCCGAAAGAACCCATCGCGATTCATCCTCGTCATACTTCATGTTAGCATCACTGCAGCCTGGAGTCAGCAACGCAGCACGACGCCCAACGAACAGGCTCCCACAAAACCTCTGTAAATGGACCCAGGTCTTCCAAAGGGGTCCTGGTCCCGAGCTTCCATGGAATCGCCTGGAGGCACCCATCCGCGCCTTCTTGCCGCGCCCCCTGCCACGGCCACGGCCGCGGCCTTTGCCCTTCGGCGCCCCGCCGGCCTGGCGAAAAGCAGAAGGCGAAATGGCGCTAGAAGCAACCCAGCGGCCCTGGCTGAAACTGGCAAAGGAAGCCGTTTCGGATTGACCCGTGTTTAAGTGAAAACACCAAGAGAAAAAGAAGAAGGGGGTGCTAGGAAGTATCTTCCTCTTGTGTAGAGGTTCCAAATATCCCACTTTTCTCGACACGACGTGTTTTCAGGGGTCAGTGAGGGCTTCTCACCAGCATGGAGCCTGCCCGAATCTCCTGGAAACGGGCACATGGTCTAGCTGCACTCCAGGTCCATGTTGCACCCCACGAAAACTGAACGGACACGCACCAAGCTTTTTGCTCCCGGCCCCAACAGCCCAACGGCTGTTGGAAAGCCGAAAAGCCGGCCTTGTTGGGGCAAGCGCTGGCCCAATGGCCGGGCTGGTTGCACTGAAAGCCTTGCAGTAGCGATCCAGCGAGAAGGGAAGGCCGGGGTGAGATGTTGGGGCATTTTTTTTCGGGGGGTCGTGCCGTTCCACTGCAAAGTGCCAGGAATCCAGTCGCGAATGAAGCTCTTGTGAAGAGAATGAAGTCCAAAGATTAATAAGAGGGCAGGATGGGGAACCAATTGCTGGAAACTGTTACCTCCCTGTGCAGTGTGAAGGATTTCGGAACTGACCAGGCTAAGAAAAATGCAAGCAGCCAAGACATTCGAATTGTGCAAAAATCTGCCCATCCCGGGTACTCAAAGAGTCTAAGCGAGGGCTCAAACATTTCTCTCATTGCATGGTTGCCCGGTGAAATGGACCAAACACCGGTGTAAACCTTAGGCTTCCTTTCGAAGGGGAAGCCGTGGGACCAGTGGTGGATTAACTGGAAGCCTCAACTGGTGCGCAGCCTTACAAGTTGTGAGGCGTATCTGCTTTCTTGACTGGGTGTGCTGAGAGTGCGGCACACATCTCCTCCTCCTCCTCCTCCTTCACCTTGGCCGGAATGCAGGGTTCCATTTTGGGTTTGCCCCCAAAAGGACTTAAATGGAGGGGGGTCTTGGCTAAAATTCATGAACCATCTGTGCCTTTAAGCCCGGGGAATGTGTCAATACTAGGGGCCTCCAAAGTGGTTGGCTGCAGTCCGTGTTGTGGCGAAAACCTTGCAAATGGCTCCCCTGTGTTGACGCACAGCCTACCATGCCAAAACTTGCCTTGCGTGTTGCATTGGCCATTGCCTGGTTGCTGCACCTGCTGCCAAGCACCTCTTGCTGAAGGCTAATGAAGAACCACCCTTCCGGCTTATATGACCCAGGGTGCCACTTTTGGGAATTCAAACTGTGGCGTGGTATCGCCAAGCTTCACACTTCCACACGTGGTTGGGACCGTCATGGAGCGCACCCAGACGCACTGACGATCGCTTAGGCCAATATGCAAGCCTGCTAACTAACCAGGGCGGCAAGCATTGATAGCTGACAATGACACGTGTCGCTGCTGATAGAATAAAGAACCTCCGTCAAAGTGACGAGATGCATTTCATCTGTAACTCATATTTCTGTATTGCAGAATGCTGCGTTGTCCTGACGTGACTGTCATGAAGCCCACATTGGCAGCCAGTAGCATGGCGTTGCTGCGCAGGTCCCTTTCAAACATCACCTGTGCCTCAGGAGCACGACGAACACCTGTTGATTGCGCGTCATGCAGCAAAAAAAAAAACCAGAGACGTCCGCCGCCAAACGGGGGGGCAAATCGGGGGACCCGCTGCAAGGGGCCTTTGCCCTGGGGCGCTGGCCGCGGGGCGCTCGCACAGGTGTCGGCAGCGCACCACCAGCGCGGGGCTCCTACCGGACACTTGAGGCCGATGGGTGCAGGTGTCTCTTAGTTCAAGATATAACTGCGGAAAATCATGTCCGGGAGCTTCGATGCCAGCCTTCTTCCCCTTGAGGGTGGTGCGAAATTGAGTTGTCTGCAAAATTGAGCTGTCATGTGCGATGTGGCCCAAGAGTTTGCCAGCTTGCTTCTTTGCCACATTTGGCGCCGACCATGTTCTTCTCAAATTCAAGGATCTCATCTTCCAAACCAAACAGCTTGTGTTTCATAGCAGAGAAACAAGGCCTCATGCAGTGCCCGAAACAGAGGGGGCTGTAGCTCAGAATCGCACAAGCCATTTGCTAACTTTGGCCACAAACAACAACCAGCTTCTGTGATTTTTGAGGCGTTTCCCATAGCAAAACACGTCCAAGCTGCTTCAGACCGAGGCTTTACCCCATATTCCATCTGCAGATGACCATGCTTTTTGATCACTGCAGGAGAAGCAGTGGACCATACCCCCCCACCACGCTGCAGCCGGCCACTTGCTCCAACAATTTCAGAATTTCAACGTCCTACAACAGTTTGGGCGTCCCCCCGACGGGCGCATGGCACTCAGTGGGAAACACTTTGCACCCGCCCCGCATCCCCAACTTTTGGCAAAGCTCAACTCAAGCGACCGATTCCAAAGCGCAACTGAACCCAACTAACATACCGTGCTGGTGAAGCACTCGAAACTGGGTTATGCGAGGGGATTCCGCTGGTGGGCCCGCTGGCTCTGATTCAGCAAGGTAGCCGTTGTAACGTTTGCAGGTACAAGCAACGCATGCGGCAAATGTCACCAGGCCAGCGGTTGCAGGTAAGTTCTGGGCCTGGACGCATGACACGACGCTTGAAACCGACGCCAGCGCTGTTCACTGCTTTTGGTGGACACCGATCATAACGGTTCATAGAAACCCTCCGATTTCCCATTGAACCAGAAAGCTTGCAGAGGGATGCTCATACAGCTACGAGTTAAATTAGTCTGGGAGGTTGGATTACATGAATCCCCATGAAAGTGGTTTTGACCCACGGAGAAACGGCTCTAAAGTGTTTTGAAGCCGGCTTATGTGGATGTGTTCTTTGTACGGGGGCCCCTTGCTTTTAAAAAAGGAAACCAAAGAGGACAATCACCATTTTGGGGGGTACCCCTTGACACATACCACTGGCAATTTCCATTCAGATGGTCGCATGACCCCCCATGGCCCTATGGATCCGCGTCGCCCAACTTGCGTCCCAGGTCCTCATCTCCCCAGGCGAAGAAGTCGCAGGAGCGCTTCATGCAGATCTCGAAGCGGATTTTTTATCGGCTCAAACGGGGGGAGGGGGGGATTTTGCATTTTTGGGTGTGGCTCAAAAATTAAAAGGGGGGGGGGGGCTCGAAAGCTTAAATTGCTGGGGTACCAAGGTGCCATTTTGGTACATCTTTGGAGCCGCAGCCTTTTCGGCTTCCATTTGTAGCTTGGATTGGTGGTGTGGAGGCTGGGGCGGGGAGGGGGGGGGGGTTCCTGATTTACCCTCTACAAGAACCAGGGGTTCAAATCCCCAAACCACCAATCCAAACCACCAGCTATTGACTACCTGTCTTGGGGCGCCAATAAACCCAAAATGGAAGTCAAAGAAAACATGTGGGGGTTTTGGAGATGGGGTCCGGCCGGGCGTAAACCACGTTTTACTCTCAAAGGGGGGGAGGCTGGCTGCTTAAACCATTTTGCACCCTTGTTTGCAAATGCTAAAGGGACTTTATTTTTTGGCCCACCTCTTTGATGGAGCTCCCAGCAAAAAGTAACGTGGAGGTTGGAAAAACAAAAAACGGTTTGGGCACAAAAAACATGGTCCCCCGTGTTTGGGCATCCCTCCTTTAAAGGAGGCCACAATCTAGTTGTTTAAACAATATTTGCCAGCACTGCCCTGGTGTGTCCCATGGTCCCAAATTATATCTTCTAGTCTTCACCATGAGAAAATGAAACTGTAAATGAAATTCCACAAGACATTGAAAATGTCGTCCCCCTCCAGTGTCAAAGACTGCTGCAAGAAGTCACCAAGGTACAAAAAAAAAACAGGAAGAAGAGGTACGCGTCGACCAAGGTAACGCCACTACCAGCTTTGCCTGTTGGAGTTTCTAGGAAATAAACTGAGACATCCGTGTTGTTCAGCGCACTTGAGTCAAAGAACGGCCCACAACTCACGCGCTGAACATCATCATTGAAACAAGAGCCAGTTCTCCACCTAAAGGCGCGACTCGCATGGAATTCGTAATTGCATCTTGCCCAAGATGCGAACGATCTGCACGCGTTGCTATAACTCACATGCAAATCAGGCAGGCAACACTGTCCATGCAACCCGAGGTCGGTACTCGTGCAACTCTATTCGAATGCGGGGGAGAAATCACCAAACAAAGCACTCAAGCATCTTCCACATCTAGAATCCATCCCGCCTCTCAGTCTTCTCTGTGAGGCATGAAGGGATGGAGAGGGAAGGTTGGTTGGGTCTATATATCTTCATTCCCAACCGTGTAACCCTTTCCGTCCCTTTCTCTTTCATTTGTTCGCTTCTTGCGGTTTCCTGTCTCTATCACCTCCAACATGAAGGCGAAGGGAATGAGCACCATTAGTTTACAAATACAAATGGCCGCACTGAGGGTTGGGTGCTTTTCCTTACCCCGTCTTGAGATGGCATCATATCCCAGATTTAGGAGCATGCTTCCATGTGGACCACAGGCGCATGAATGGAGCCTGATTTCGGGGGCCCAATTCAGCCCGGGGCAGCTTTCTTGGGGAGCACCGCCTAACCCCACCGCCCTGAGTCCCTGATGTGTTCACCATTTGTGGTGAACATGCATGATTAATCCTTGTCTTCATGGCGATCCGTGAAACAGCGCCAAAACATATTTACCAGTCATAATGCCCTTCCACCACCTGCAAAAAAGAAGACTTGTGTGTGTGTGTATGTGTGTATATATACATATATATATATATATATGGGTTTTGCAAAATTGCTTCTCCTGAAATCTGCCCTTCCGCCGCCCTCCGCAAACCTTCCGTGCACGTCCGTGCCCATTGTAAATCTACACACAAGTTATCACTGGTTTTCGATCAATGTTTGCGGTTACTGGCGCTTCCGCACCTCTCCGCTGCCCTTCCACGTCTCTTCCGCACACACAGTGGGAAGCTCATGCCATGTAAGCCAGGAAATCCGGAATACCAAACCGAATACCTGGGTTTTAGCACAACGCCCATAAATATATATATATATATGTATATATATATATTTCTGTGCGCAACAAAAAAAGGAAGCTCAAGTGTTCGGGCAACACTCTCTTCCCGGCTCATGGCCGCTGCTCGCACCACTACGTGCCAGGACGCATTGAAGGGCCTGCCCTTGTTCTGGCCCTCCTGCGAGCCGAAAGAAAAAACACGATGGTAGACCTGAATCCCAAGGAAGCCAACGGGGTCCCTGGCAAAGAAGGGAACAAGTTGAAATAAGGGGCACCTTCAGGTCGTTGAGAAAACACGCTGTGGTTGTTTGGAAACAAGGCCGCTGTTGCGGAAAGGTAACCTTGCTCATCTAAGATTTCTGCACTTCTCCGCCTTTTTCCGTTTGTTGCCGCCTTTGCTCCCGATTTCTCCGCTTTTGTTTGGCTGTCCAAGGCGCACTCTACCCACGAAACTCCAAAGAAGGTTGACATCTGGAAAAATGCCGTTCCACCAAAAACAGTGTTTTCTCCAAAAGACCAAAAAAAAGACACACAAACGGCTTCACGGGTAGGGGTCTTTGTAGATCTCGGTGTGTCTTCGAAATGGCCACTAAAGCTACTTGCCCAGCAGTCGTGGGGGGAGGAAAACAATCCCATGCCTTTTTGTTTTCCATTTGTTCAGAGGGGAGCCAGACGGGGAAGAAACAAAGGAAGTGCTTAAAACAAAAGCCCGCCACTGAACGCCCAGGGAACGTCGCGTGCACACTCCGCAGATCGTCATGGAACCCGTCTTTGTCGAGGCATCTCCTTTTGGGGGCCCTCTGTAAGGCTTCCCCAAAATTCAAAAGGGTAACCGTCGTGGAACCTCTCGTAACATTGGCCTTGACCTGCTGGTTCTCAGCAAGGAATCAAGGGACCAGTTGGACGGCTTCTGTCGGGATCCTTCCCTCATTCCCTGCTCGAAGCAAGGCCCGTTGCAAGGATGCCCCTGTCCTTCTGCACAATCCTCCGCACGCTGGGCACCCCGCAGGCACAGGGGGGACCCAAGGGGTCCGGCTCCTGGTCCCCCCATTGAAAGTAGCCTGAGCTGCGTCTTGGACCAGTCTGGCTTCTAAAACGATCCCAAAGGACGGTGTTCCTCAAAAGGATGCAGTGGTTGCTTTAAAGAAGAGGCGAAGGGAAATGAAAAATCCACACGCTGGCAAGGAACGCTGCGTTTATTGCTCTTTCCTCATGTGGAAATCACAGAAACTGACTAGCGTCCTTTTTCAGTTCGAAGGAGAGAAAGCCCGGGCCGGACAAGCACGTCGCTGCGCTACCCGGTATGGATAAAATCCAGAACTGCTTGTGTGTTCCAAGTCCCGACAACACAAAATGCTTGGCTCCTTGGCTCCTTCGCAACAGCCGGCCCTGGATCCTTTGCCAAGGGGCCACATTGCCCGGCCGCGCACTTGAAGAAGAGCCGGCCCTGGTTGGGCCCGTCCTTCCGCACGTTGAAACCCACGCTGGGCTGCCCACAGGGGCCTCACCCGGGAGCTATTGGAGCTCTCCCCCCGGGCAGTACTGGAGTCCTCCTTTGTGGCAATCACACACTTGTCCAGGGTAAGATATTTGCGACATGTGGAGGATCTCTTGGGGGGGAAAGCTTATGTAAATATAGATCAGGACGGCCCATGGACAGCCACGAAAGTCAGGGGCGGGGGGGGGGGGGTTCTGTGAATGGAGATTCTAACCTGCTTGTCTTTCTGGCCACAGCCGAGCGGAAAACCTTTGTGAGACAGAGAGCACCGCGTGCTGAAACTGTGTTTTGTGTGAAAGCTGCCAAGCGCCGCAGTTGTTTATTATCCAAGGGGAACTCACTTCGCTGAAGTTTACAGTTAAAAAAAAAAAAAAACGTGAGGCAAACAAGCACCGACACAAACAGTCAATGTATTAGCATTGCGGAAAAGAGGCCTCTGCATTTTGAAAAGTGCAAGAATGCTGCTTAACGTAGCTGATTGATAAATATATATATATATGTGAATGTGTATATATATATACATACAAATGCTACCCCCCCTCCCAATGGACCCTGGTTTTACTGCCTTTTGGGGATAGCAAATCTGGAATCTTAAAAATTATTTTCTCGAAATGTCCAATTGTGAGTCCCCAAAGCCTGATAAATTGGAGCCCGGAGTCCTCCATAATGTCCCAATATGATACGCTTTCCAAATGAGCTTTTATTTGGACTAGAATTGAACTTTTGAGTTTAGTTTAGTAAGGATATAGTTTTCAACCATGTGTTTATGTTCAATTACAGCCTAAATATGCAAATCCTTTCCAAATAAGAGCTACATGAAAATGTAAATATAGTTTCGGGTAAGCTCCAACTAATCTTTAACAAAAGAAGTTAGATAGGAGTTTATTCCCAAATACAATCTAAGTGTTAAATATAATCCAATACAAACACAATTCAATTAGCTTTTGACAATAGCAATTAAATAGAGACTATTTCTCAAACATAATTCATATAAAGTATGGCTAAACATTTAAGGGACTTTTGCAAGGAAATTCAAATGCGAATTGTGTTATCTACATGCTGGCCCTTTTGTAGCATAGGAAAGGTCCGACATTGAACTTGTTAGACGGTGTTTCAAAGGGACATTTCAAGGGAAGAGAGGTTCCAAATCTAAAACTATCTCGAAACAGGGATTCTAGCTAAATCAGTTGGATTTAAAGTTCTATTTGCACAGGAAACAAAATTCATTCTATCTCAAAAGGTGGAGGTAGAAGATGAGCAAATGCGGACAGGTAGTTCAAGGTGTGTGAACATACATACATATGCATATATATATATATATATATATATACACATACACACACATATATAGTACCCCTCATGATCCTGCGCCTCTTCGTAAAAGCCTGGAAAGAAAGTGTTTGTGAGCATTACACCTACCTGTATTTGCCTCCTGGAAAATGGTCAACATGAGCATAGCTGACATGAAGCTCACCAAAAGCACTTGAAAGTTTGTCTAACCAAGAATTTGTTTGCACTGGATGGCTAAGCACTTGAATGTATTTTACCACTGGATGGAAGATTCAAGATTGAAGATTACGCAGAAAACTTTCCTGAGAAATGTCAATCCTGGCCAAACCCAAACAACGCTCAAGTTCTTCTAACACTTGAAAGTGTTTTACCACTGGATTGAGGATGCAATATTGAGGAGTGCACAAACAACAACTTTCCTGAGAATCATCCATCCTGGTCAACCCGTACATATGTTCAAGTTGTTCTAACTCCTTGGATGCATTTTTCCACTGGATTGAAGATGCGAGATTGAAATATTTCACGGTATGGTGTTTTTTCTTTTTTTCGAGAATCTTATTCAACACTAAGAGTATTGGGACAACCCTGGAACTTTCACCTTTAAAAGAATGGGATTCAAGATTCCCAGAAAATATGTTCTCAGATTCATGAATCTTGAATCTTGAATCCGACTAAAAAAAAATAAAAACTGAGTTGTTCCTGTACTCTTGGGTACATTCAAACTATTTCAGATTGCAGATGCTGATGTCATTGCTTTTATCACATCTGGATGCATGCATGCATATCATATATACCCCCGGCACCCCCCCTAATTTGACACAAAATCCAAGAAGCAAACCAAGGCATAAAACACAGGAAAATACAGGTCAAACGCACCAAACCAGGGTCCATGGGGGGGGGTACCATATATATATATGAAAACATGTATACGTAGATGTAAGCAACAGAAACAATACTTCATATTGCGCGCTACCATTTCTATGGTAACCCTCTGAAATCATGCTGATGTGTAGTTGGCCATCATTAGAATGAAGTGGCAAGCAAGATGCAACTAACAATGATGTTTCTAAACGACATACACGTCTCAACCCAAGTTCCCACCAACAGAAACTACAAGTATTGGCCTTCAAAACGGGGTGGAAGACCCCTGTTGGATGGCTTGGAGAGGGACACCAAGAGGATGTCACCCATCTGAATGGGGCCCTCCTGCCAAGGCACAATTGGGGCCGGGCTGTCCTTGCTGCTGCCCCGAGCCGCTGGGCGCGTTGCCGCCCCCGAAACTCGCCTTCCCCGTCCGCGGCGGCTCATCTGCCCACTCGAAGAAGGGGCAGGGCGGTTCTGGGTGCTGGCGGGCGCACTTGAAGAAGCACCTGCCCTGGTTTGGCCCCTCCTGAAGCGAACGGGTCAATCGGCTTGGATCCTGGTGTGTTTTTCAGCGCTGTTTGCGTCGACAGGCTTTGTTTTGTCTTGAAGTATGGATGCATGTCTGCTCAGTTGTATCTCTGCTCTTTATGCTCAGCATCTCATCAGGGGAATCGCGTCCCAACCCAAACTTCAAACAAAACAACATGTCATGGGTTCTTAAGCCCGCCAAATCCAAAAACCATCTGATTTTCCCTTGAAGCATGCCTGCGGGCTCACTTTCTTGCCTTCTCCCCACTTCCCCAAAACGCTCGGCTGTCCTTCTTGACGGTCAGCAAAAGAGCTGGCTGCCCGCAGCTGCACATACGATTCTCCTGCATGCCCGGCATGCCCGGCATGTCTGGCTGCATGCCCGGCTGCATGCCCGGCTGCATGCTGGGCTGAAGGCCCATGTTCATACTTGGCTGTACGCTTACCTGCATGTCTGGCGGCATGCCTGGCTGCATGCTGGGCTGCTGCATGCCTGGCTGCATGCTCGACTGCATGTTGGGCTGCATGTTGGGCTGCATGCTAGACTGCATGTTGGGCTGCATGTTGGGCTGCCCGCCCGGCTGCGCGCCCGCTGATGAGAACTGAAACTGTTCCATCTGGATCTGCTGGTGCAGCACCGGCGGCATTTGCTGGAAACCGCTAAAGCTCTGCGTGGTGGCACCCTGGGCCTCAAACCTCCCCTCGTGGAACTGCGCCTGGAAGCGGTTGCCCTCCATGAAGTTCGGCATGCTTGGCGTCATAGACGGCATGGATTGCACTGGGGTTGCATTCGGCACCGGCTGGCTTTGCACCGGCTGGCTTTGCACCGGCTGGCTTTGCACCGGCTGGCTTGGCACCGGCTGGTGGGGCGCCGGCTGGTGGGGCGCCGGCTGGTGGGGCGCCGGCTGGTGGGGCGCCGGCTGGTTGGGCGCCAGCTGGTGCGCTTGGTAGGGGTTCGCTTGGTAGGGGTTCGGCTTGGGGTGCCCCCAAATGTCCTCCGTCGGGGCGGGGACATTCGAAACACCCCCAAAGCCTCCAGAGGTCGAGCCCAAAGGGTTTGCCCAATTGGGGTTGCCGAAATCCATGGCGGGACCCACAGCCGGAGTTTCGGGCAGAAAGTGCGGCGCTGGACAGCAAGCTTGCAGCTGAACACTTGGACAAAAAGGGTCAGCACAGCTTCGAACTGTCTATAGAATTTGAATGCCCCCAGCATGACCCCGCTCGTTCTTTCACACTCTGTGGGGGGAATTTCCTCCCGCCTAGAGGCGCACACAGTGGCTCTCAGTGGTACGTCCACCGAGCACCCCAAGATTGGAACTCGATGCTGCAACAAATGCGGGCGTGCCAGCTGAAGCAGGATTAGCTACTGCCCAAGTATCAAACAAAAAAAACGAAATCAACTGGTCGCCAAGGGAAAGATGCATGTCCTTTGAAGCAAGGCCAGCCAAGTTTTCCAACATCGCACACTGGCATCCCATCGTCCCCCAAAGCCTTTCCTGGTCGCGGGCACAGTGCGCAATTTGCGTGGTGTGATTGCCCTAGGCTCTGTGTGAGTTTGAGGGGCCCCTACAGTGCGTTGCAAAGTATATCTGGGCAAGGCGCACTTTCGGATCGGGAAAATCCCCCTTTGCGCCTGAAACTCCGCGGGTCTTAAGGCTTTAAGAGGACCACAGGGTCGTGATGAGTTCCTAACAAGGGTCTTGTCGGAAGGAGAGCCTTCCTCAACCAGAAACAGCGGGGTTCTGGCGATGCTATTGGGGCAGGTTCGGGCCTTTGCCACCTGGCCAAACAGGTTTGAACCAGTGCCGTTACAAAACACTTGTTGATCTCATCCATACAAATAAACTAATAAATGCATATGCTGCATATGTGCATGAATACATGTATATAAGAAAATACTCTAGATGGACGAAACCCTGCACCGCCTAAAAAAAAGAACTGGTGTCTGATTGGATTCCCTAACATTCATACCAACGCTCTGGGGCAACCATCCACAGATTTCGCAATGAGGTCCAATCATACACAGGGGCTCTCACGAAAACATTTGGAGGACTCGGGCCGCCAGCGAGCACATCCACTCCTCCGTCCGGTTGGCATACCTGAAGGGCCGGCCGGAAAGCTGGGGCCCTTTTGGCGCAAAAACTAAAAAGGGGCTCTCAGTTTTGGGGAAGCCCGTGTGCGAGGAGTCCTTGTTGGGACTCTGAGTAATTTTCCAATCTGGAAAGGTTGCAACCAACTCCCCCCAACTCACAGACCGATCCTAAAAGCGGAGTTTCAAGCAGCTTCCCCTGCACAAGGAATGGCTGCATGAGTGCGCGCATGCGTGGATGTGTGTGTGTGTGTGTTTTGAAACTTTGGCCCATTGAACATGCTCAGAATGCAACCAACAGAATACCAACCATTTAGAGGGGGGGCGAAACATGGCCTAACCGGTTTTGACCTCAAACGATTGCCCACGAGCAGGTATGCAAGTGGAAATATGCGAGCTACAAAAGCCTTTGAATTCTGTTGTACACATGATATAATCCTCTTCACGGACATGCTCCAAGTAAGTGTGTTTGCGAAAGTCCATACATTGCCACAAAAACCGTGGGGAAGTTTGCAAAAAGCCATGAATGTGGAGGTTTGGAGAAAAACATGACCGGAGTACTTGTTGGAAAGTAGCTGCGATGGTGACCTTGTCTCCCCGTAATAAATGGGGCAGGGGTTGAGAAGCGTCAACTTTTTGCGCATCGCTTCCACATCACCTGCTTGGCAAATGAGATCAGCATCTAGCGAATGTCCGAGAGAAGGCAACGAGAAGCTGTGACGCAGCGCCAAACCTCACATATGTGATTGAAAGAAAACGCTGCAGGTAACAGCAGGTCAGGAACACTAGGCCATGGGGAATACGGAACAAGTGCTGTCAAGCTGTTTCTTCAAGCTAAGCAGCTCTTCCTACTCCCGCAAATGTCGCGTTAGCCCCTGAAGGGTCGGAAACACAGCAAAAGATGGAGTAAAAAGACGGGACACACGTATGTACAAGCCTCAATTCTAAAGCTGCCAAACTGACACACCCGCAAACAAACGACTGCAAACAACTGTTGTTCGATGCCTTTTCCTTAAACTCTGTGACGTGATGTGGAACATCAACAAATCCCAATTTGGTTGGTGTCCCTTGGTTTTCCCTCGACAAAAAATACACCAGCATAGAACCCAGATTGCGAAACTGGTGCCCACGATTGCACGCCAGCACCTCCAACAGCACTGCCCGAAAAGCACGTGAACCAACACCCCAAACAGCATCCCAAAACAGCGCAGCTCAAACAGCACCCGAAACAGCACCTACACCAGTGCCCCAAACTGCACGCCCCCAAACCGCCAACCATCAATTGCTTTCCCTTGATTGTTAGGAGTTAGAACCCCTATAGCTTTCAGCTAGGGAACAAAAGGGCTCGAGGGAAGGCAAACACAGGCATCCATTCCTCTCTCTGAGGGCACGTGGCTCGGGAGACCAAGCGGAGGTCCACCAGGGAGTTACTACAGAGCTGGAAGCTGGAAGGCCTGTGGAGGCAACAAAAATGGGCCCTAGAACTTGATGAAGTCAAAAAATGAAAAATGGACCAACTTGAGTGGACATCACATATATGTAGTATATTACCTGAAGTTTGCTTGACCCATGGGTGACCATGTCAAAACTAGTGTGCTTTTGACCCGGACTCTAGAGCTAGAGCACTCCTGGCAATGAGTCCAAATATCTGTATTTGCCCTATCAATTTGAGAAACATGCAAGAGGCACCCAACAAATATGTACGTTGGTATTCTTGACCAAGTCCACTATCGATGCAAAGGACCTCTTGTTGCTGTTTCATCTTGACAGCTCTTGTTGCTCAGCTGTCTCGCTGGCTTCTCAGCTATGCTTCAGAACAACACGCCAGGCTGAGTTGTTGCGACCTGCATGCAAAATGACAAAGTCCGTGTGCTCGCCAAGTCCTTTTGAGACATAATCAAAGCATGGTATGCAAGGGTTCTACCCGAAACCCTGTAAAGAATTAAAAGGACAGCAATAGTGTGTATGCATATATATATATATATTATGTATACTATGTTTATGTTAATGTGTATATATATATATATATATACATAAGTATACATAGAGTTGGGACTGTTGCCAAGTAACCTTCATCCTCCTGTTTCACCCAAATTTTCGCCAATTGAGGACTGGCTGTAAGCGGATGACCCTCAGCCGGCGGACCCTCAATTGAGGGTGGACAGTGATTGAAAGCGGCCACCGACTCGTTTGCTGTTCTCAAGATTGCAAGTGAACCGATGACAAGATCGGTATAAACTCAACTCCAGGAAAAAAGAAGAGGTTTCTCAAACACCGCTTGCTGTTGAAAAGGAAACCAACAGGAACCTCTTTTTCCAGGCCCTCGTTGACAAACCCCCCCTATTGCGTGTTCCACCAACGCTGCCCTCCAGGACTCCAGTTGTAGTGGACACCTTGCTAAAGGACTGGTCTTGTAGGAAAGGTGAGGAAGGACCGAGACCGACGGAAACCCGAAGGCACAAAGATATCATGATAACACAGGGCAACCATTTGCGTAAAAAACAAGATGCGACACTGCGGCTGGGATCTGCACGAGCCAGCACCAGCCACGTAGTACATCATCAACCTGACTCGCCGACGGTCAAAGCAAACTAGTTCAGCCCACACCCAGTCAACCACCTGCTGCGACGCGGTCGACCGGAAAGTTGTGATGACTTCCGAGGGCCTACTGCCACAAATACGCAACTGCACTGAGCAGGTGAAGCAACTGACTGGGATGTTCACTCGCAACACGCAACTTCTGGCTTTGTGTATCTAAAAGTCCTCACGCACTGGGACATCGAGGAAAGGGGGCGTCTCCGGATGTAATGCCTGGGCTGTTTCGCTATAAGCCAAGGTACTGATAGTTCCCTGCGTCCAGTGGCCCGATCATGTCCGCATAGCCATGCGCGGTGACCTGCCCATGTGTTTCACCTGCTTGAAACTGCGTGGATTGAAATGTTTTTTTCACTCGGTGTTTTTGGTTGTGGAACGAGGGCATTGCTTCCAAGCAGGGAAAAACTGGAAAAAAGATGGATCTATCCAGCCGCTTTAGATGAGAGGTGTCCGTTGAGCTGACCTTGAGTCTTCAAGCTCCCTTTCTCTCCAGCTCACGCGGGCTCCCTCTGAACGAGTCACATAATTTATTTGTTGTGCGCGGGGAAGGGAGTGCGTGTTAGGGCCCCCAATTCAAACTTCAGGAAAATCGAGGCGTCAGGCAAAGCACATCAAACAACCCTTGCCATTGGCATGGCTCTCTCACTAGGAGTGAGCATCCTCTCACTCATACGGTTCATCTCCTTTGACACCAAGTTCCCTGGTGCCTCGCTTCTAGATGCAGGCCTCTCATTTTTTTCGGGAAATCCCAAGTTCGGGGGCCTGCTTAACACACATCACAGGAATGCTCATGTTCCGAGGGAATGAAGAAGATTGCGTTACCGCCCAAAGGATTTCCTGAATGCCAGATCATCTCACCCACCGTACGAAGATTTGCCCAATGCTAATGCAATACCTTCATGAAGTAGGAACAGGGCTAGGCCAAGCGGAAAGGAGGCTGGGAGCGATGAACCCAAGAAGAGAAACATGCTGTGTACCATCCTGCAGCGATTTCAGTGCGTGTGTGCTGGCTAGGTCGACTGTTTTCAAAAAGCAAACAAACGTCAAACAATCAAAAAAAGCAATCCGCATGGCCTGTAGTCTTCCGGAGACTAATTGCCAGAAAAGAAAGAGACAGAGACAGAAAGAAAGAAGAAAGAAAGAAAGAAAGAAAGAAAGACAGAGAAAAAAGAGCAAGCAAAGCAAACTCCCAATAAATGTGTGCCGTGTCTCCTGCCTGGTTGTCGGCCACGTGTCTGCTCTCGAACTTCACCTGCTAAGGCCCCGTGTGCCTCAATCAAAAGACCTGCCGCTTGTGGGTCACATTGCCTAAGTACCAAGCCTTGTTCTGTCTGAAAGTACGTTCTTTTCCACTGGCTGACTGGCCAAGCACAACCAAGTGCATTGAACATTACACATGTGTCAGGTATCTGGTCAATGTTGCTTTGACGCGTCTTTGTGTTCGGACCGTCTGCAGGAAGGAGGGAAGTTCGGGGCAGGCAAGAACGAGGGACGAAATCAAAGATGCCACGATGAGAGCTTAAAGGAGGGATCTCTCAAAGCAGCGCCCATTGGAACCTTTCATGAATCTATGAATCTGGGAACAAAAGAACAAACGATTCCATCCATTACCCATGACGACGTTTCTCGTCTAAGGGGTCGGAGTTCCTTACTGCAAGCCGAAAATTTGTTTGATTCACCCAGACAACGTCACTGTTGTTCTGATTCAAAAATGGACCTGGAGTTGTGCCAAATCCATTTGCACAAGAATGGTATGTGGTCTTCCAAGAGGGGTCTTTGCATCCTCTTGTCGTATGAAGGGTGAGTGCAGCCGAGCTGACTGAAAACATGCTCAAAGACCCTGGGACGCTGCACAGTTCTAGAGGAAGGCAGAAACAAGGCGTTTCAGGCTGCACCACGTGGCCAGCTTGGTACAATATCCGTCACGTGTTGCTCAAGCTCGTCATTGTCCAAACTTCATGTAACACGGTGCTTGACAAACTCAAAATGGCTGTAGGAAAAAACAGCACTGTAAGACTGTAAGGCCGTGGCTATCTTCGTTACGAGAGGACAAGCCGCGGTGTGTCTCGCCTTACCACAAGCTCCTTTCTCTTGTGGGACTCGGACCATGGAGCCACCAGTTTTTGAGTCCTCACACCCTCGTTTCACTCTCTTCAAATTGTGCCTGGAAGCGAAGATCTGAGGAGATGTAGTCGGAGTGGAGAACCATGCCTTCACAAGTTGGGAATGAAGTCGCTCAAGGCATGTCAAGCCACACACATAGAAACCATATTCTCAAACTTATCTGCCCTTGTCATGGGTGAGTTCGCTTGACCTCAGGTGAGCTGTTGCAATACTTGTGCAAGCCTTGCCTTTGTGGAAAGAATGGAGATGACAGAAGTTGGATAACCTCAGGACCTCAAGCTTTAAAGGACTGAATGGAGTGGAAGGCGCCTCTCGGAGACGTGACATCACTCGAATCGAAGCGTGACTGGCACAGTATCCAAACGCGCGCGCCACGATTCGCCGCTGTCGACTGAGCAAAGAGGAACCATTCCGGACTAGAGACGGTCAGCCACAGGCTCCAGTTCGCTGCAACACACAGCGGAACAAACAAACAAACAAACAAACAAACAAACAAACAAACAACAAACAAGCCCACCCACCAGCTGCCACCCTCAAATGGTCACTACAACATTCTGCCAGGAAGCGGTGACCACATGGATTGGGCCACGGTCTCAAAATTCACAACATGCTACGTTGTGCGGAGGCAAGACTTCAAAGCTTGTCAAACATGCCAAACAAAGTGTGTTATGCGCAATCTTCAGAATCTTGCATCGTAAATATTGCATCCAGGACGCAACATGTAGAACGTTTTGACTTTTGCATTCTTCTGGCTGTGGCAATGAAAATGCGAGTGCGGGTCAGATGCTGGCCCCTTAGGTAGTCAATGTGCCATAGAGAGGTTGAAGATAACAGTGATGCAGACCATCAAGAAGTCATGTTATTGCTCAATGGCCTCTTGGAAACAATTCCAGTGGAAAAGCTAGCATGGCCAAACTAGTATGATTGCTGGAATGCATGACCTCACATTTGGACACATTGCCTACACATGTCTATCAGAACATGAGCCCAGGGAGGAGTTGAGCTCCGCGGCTTCGTCCATGACTAGCATCCAGAAACCACAGGCGGCGCAAGCAACGCGGGGGACTTGGCAACACCTTCCTCTTGCCGTCGCTGTGAGCTGCTTGGCTTCCCAGCGCAAGTACAGCTGGTGCGCTGCGTCCTGAAGATTTGCCAGCAACTCCCCAACCAGCCCAAACCATGCAGGGTGAGAGAATTGCCCTCCGGCCATTTGCCCAGCCTAAACCAAGACCAATTCGTGATGCTGAGGGTGTTGAAAATGTTACCCGGGATGCTAAGACCATGCTGGGGATGTTGACTGCGCGGTGCCAAACGAGTGCATGTTCTTCCAAGATGCTGCAAAGCACTGCATTTCTTGACACCGAACGTGAAAACAAAGAGATTTGGCAGGGCTTTAAGCCTGTTTACGGTGAGTTTTGGGTTGCTTTGGGGTGGGCTTGGGGTTGATATGAGGTTTGCTAAGGGTTTGTTGCGGCGTTGGCTTAGGGTGGGTTTATGGCTGGTTCAGGGTGGGTTTAGAGTTCATTCAGGCTGAGGTGAGTCATGATTTGGTTTGGTAACGAAGGGGGTGTCACTTCAGGCTTACTTCGGTTGGTTTAGGGTTGGTTTATGGTTTCGAGTGGGCTTGCTTAGGGTGGTTAGGGCGCCTTTAAGGTTTCTTTGGGGTGGGTTTAGGGTGGGTTTAATTTTGATTTAGGGCTGGCTTTAGTTTAGCGGTGGTTGGCTTAGCCGCGGCTTGGGCTGGGTTTAAGGTCCGAAACGTGGGTTTAGGGCGGGCTTTCGTTGAGGGTGGGGTTGGGATTTGGTGTTGCCTTGAAAGGTCATCGCAAAGCCAAACAATGGCCGGGGGGGCAGCCCAGAAGCTAATGGAGAAAGAGTGCGATTGCAAACCAGGTGCTGCTTGTGGCGGTCATGCCTTGCTCTTGCCGTGCAATGATCTTGCAACCTCCTTGCGATGCCTGGAAATGCTCAAGTTGTTACCGACATTGCCAATGAGGTCATGAGCGAAAGGGATGAGGTATGAGCTCAATCAAGCCGGGTTCGCCCAACTTGTTTGAGGAATTGCAGCTGTTGACTCAAAGAAATGCAAAGAAGTGCCAAGAGACGCCCCACGGCAACTTTCATGGCTTTACAGGTGAGTTGTCGAGGCTTGACTGGCGAGTGGCAACTGACTTTTTGGGGACCGAGGATGGCACCAAGCGGGTCCATGCTAACTGCCAACCAGTTCCTCAAGATGAAAGACGCCGATGTCGGTTATCGGTTGCGGAATTTTGGCAGCTGGTCTTTGGGTTTGGCGGAGGACAAATCGGCGAATCAACCAGCTGTTTCTTTCTCCTCAGGGGTCAGCAAGGAGTTTGCTTTTGTTTGAGGCCTCAGCACGTGGCCGTGCTGCCCCTTAAACATCACCCCACCCAAAGCTCACTTCCCCCCACCTCGCCAACAACAAACCAGTGACAAATCAGGCAACACTCCATGCACCCAGCTTGGTCCTGGTCTGAGATTGTCAGCTCCTGCTTCCAAACCTGCCAGACCCAACTGAAATGACCCCGCTAAGACAAGTCAATTCCCACGGGGTCGCCACTGATGAACAACCCGCCGCAAGTCAGCAAGTCATGGTAAAACTAGGCTCCCCAAACTGCAAGTGGAGCATGTACAATTATTGATCTCTGGACGCTGCCTGCTGGCCTATCTAAGATCCTGGCCGATACAATGGAGGGCTTGTCGGCAAAGTCAATAGGAACCTGAGCCAGAAACGTCGCGGGGGGAAGGGGACAACAACTGCCAAATTGTGATGATCAAGATGCCCACACGCGAGCAGACAGACCTCATCAATTAGGAACCCCTAAGCATGACAGCCTGATTCAGTTGATGAATCGGAACCCTCTCCCCCCCCCCAGCAGAGAATAATTTGGCCCGAACAGCGTCCGCATGGCACAAGCGAACGCTCGCGAGTGCTTCCAAACGCTCTCAAATGCTTTCAAACGGACTGCGCCAACCAGCGAACACCACCGTCACCCCACTCAAAAAAACGGGGGACCCTGTCGCTCAGTTCGTTTGCCGTCCGCCTTGATGCTGGTCCACCGGGGTTGGTTCACAGGCTCCAGGTTCCGCTGCACCTGAAGTGAGGCCGCAGGGCTGTGACCCTTGGGGGTTTCGAGAAATGGACCCCTTGGTGGACATCAGACATTCACGACACGTATGGAGGGCCCAATCCTTGAAATTCAGCCTTTGGACATGTGATGGATTCTTTCTGCTTTCCCTTTCAACATCACTCCATCACGAGGAGAACCTTTTTAAATTGAATCAATCGGAGCTGGTTAAAACGTTACCTGACGGGAAATTCAGAAAACCACAACATATGGTATCCTCGCAGTTTGCAGATGAGGCTTTGCCCAAGAGCACATCGCATCGGTATTCATCTGTTCGACCCGAATGCCAGGCTCGTGCTCGCTGAAATGTATCCACAACAAGAGTAGTCCGGCCTACCCTGTAGCGTAATGCGCCCTTGATACTGAACATGCGACTTTCAAATCCTGAACTCCTTCGCTTGTCATGCAGGCCTCACCAGCGAGAAATACTTCGTGCAACTGTTCTTCTAATTCTGGAGTCGTGAAACACATTAAAAGATTTACCAGAATGTACCGTCTGACGGCAAAAACGTAAAGGGCCATGAGAGCCCCAACCGCACAAGTACATCGCTTTGTTGTGCCGAACCTTCTGCCTTGAAACAGATTTACAGAGAAAGACGTACTGCGGATGGACGAAATCCGGCACCACCCAAGAAACCATGGAATGATGATTTCCCTGTCAATGCCAGCCAACCATGGTTTCCCATGGTTTCAAAGTAGTGCAGGATGTCGTCCATCCACAGTATTGACATCATGGTAGACACGAAGCCTTGGAGCTTGTGTTTGAAGTGCTGCAAATGTGGTCGAAAGAACAAAACTGCTAAACAAGATTCAAAACAGCGGGGCCCACTCACGGCCCGAAAACTGAACCCCTTCAATCCTCTGGTGGTGCAAACGCCTGCCACTCGCGGGCACTCCTTTTCATTCGGGCTGCTGCACAGGTGCGGTTCCGTACCAGAGCCGTCCTCCCGCCCTCTATGGGTGCAGCACGGAACACCTGCCCCCAAATCCTTGCCCAAACGCAGGCCAGGCTTAGGTGGTGATTTGGCCGGGCGAGAAGAATGAAAAACATGGCTAAGACATGAGCAAATTCCGAAAACAACCACCTCCCTCAAGCAAAGCAGGAGGGTGCCAAATCGGTCAGCAAATGCAGTGGCTAGCACAACAGCTGGTTCTTGCAAACTTGCTCCGCTCGCTGCCTTCTCAACTGCCGTTCGCACTTGGAAGGCCAAGCCTTCGGAAGGCTTCGGCTGAGAACAAAAAGCAAAAACAATCGTAATCGTACCACTGAGAAAACCGTTACATACGTCATCCCTGCTGTCTTTGAGCATGCATCGGCATCTTCATGTAGTGCACGCGTGAAGGCCAGAACATTGTGTGCATAAGTGTGTGTGTGTGTGTGCGCGTGTACAATGCAAATACGCAAGTGCATGCAAATACGCAAGTCTAGATAAATACAAGTATATGAATGAGGTAATACATAACTATATAATTGGAAGACTTGATTAAACGAACAAACAAACGCAAAGCAGAACACAGGCATGAATATGTGTATATATATATATATGCGCATTTGTTTAGTGTGAATGTGTATGTATGTGTGTAGATACATATTATATGTAAACATATATGCATATATGCGTGGCCTGGGTTCAAGAGACATGTGTGAGTAGGTTCCAGCTTTTGAGTAGGAGTCATGACGGACGGGGTGCCATATGGGATGAGACGATCACGCGGCGAGGACAGGGGTAGCTGGCAGCGACCGTGCGACGGAGGCGGCGACGTATGTGAAAACTTCTTGAATACAAATATTATGATGCAAGTATATAAATGTGTGTGTGTGTGTCTTTGTATCTGAATTGTAACCATACATGCGTGCCATACTTGTACACACACGTACATGCATGCATGGCACGCATTGCATGCATTCATGACAATTTATGTATGCGTGTATGTATGATGTATGTGCCTGCCCTGCCCTGTGCCCGCCTTGCCCGCCCGCCCACCTGCCCGCCTGCCTGCCTGCCTGCCTCCGTGCCTGCTTGTCTGTCTGTCCGTGTCTGGCAGTATGTACGTACTTGCGTACGGATGCATTTCTGTCTGTATGTTTGTATGCCTACATTATGCTTGTATGTATGATGTATGCATGAATGTGTATGTGTGCATGTGCGTATGTGCGCATGTGTGTATGTGTGTAGATGTGTATGTTTGTATGTGTGTCGCTTTGTGTGTGTATGTGTACGGGTGTATGCATGTGTATGTGCACGTGTGGAACACTGGATGGATGGATGGATGGATGGATGGATGGATGGATGGATGGATGGATGGATTGATGGATGATGGATGGATGGATGGATGGATGCGTGGACTTATGGATGCATGGATACATGGATGCATGGATGCATACGTGTGCGTG
>CAUJNA010003312.1:501986-504486 GCA_963377175.1 Effrenium voratum
TCTGTGTGTGTCTCTGTGTGTGTCTCTGTGTGTGTCTCTGTGTGTGTCTCTGTGTGTGTCTCTGTGTGTGTCTCTGTGTGTGTCTCTGTGTGTGTCTATGTGTGTGTCTCTGTGTGTGTCTCTGTGTGTGTCTCTGTGTGTGTCTCTGTGTGTGTCTCTGTGAGTGTCTCTGTGTGTGTCTCTGTGTGTGTCTCTGTGTGTGTCTCTGTGTGTGTCTCTGTGTGTGTCTCTGTGTGTGTCTCTGTGTGTGTCTCTGTGTGTGTCTCTGTGTGTGTCTCTGTGTCTGTCTCTGTGTGTGTCTTGTGTGTGTCTGTGTGTGTGTCTGTGTGTGTGTGTGTCTGTGTGTGTGTCTGTGTGTGTGTGTCTGGGTGTGTGTGTCTGTGTGTGTGTCTGTGTGTGTGTGTCTGTGTGTGTGTCTGTGTGTGTGTCTGTGTGTGTGTCTGTGTGTGTGTCTGTGTGTGTGTGTCTGTGTGTGTGTCTGTGTGTGTGTGTGACTGTGTGTGTGTCTGTGTGTGTCTGTGTGTGTGTCTGTGTGTGTGTCTGTGTGTGTGTCTGTGTGTGTCTGTGTGTGTCTGTGTGTGTCTGTGTGTGTCTGTGTGCGTCTGTGTGCGTCTGTGTGGGTCTGTGTGGGTCTGTGTGTGTCTGTGTGTGTCTGTGTGTGTCTGTGTGTGTCTGTGTGTGTCTGTGTGTGTCTGTGTGTGTCTGTGTGTGTCTGTGTGTGTCTGTGTGTCTCTGTGTGTCTCTGTGTGTCTCTGTGTGTCTCTGTGTGTCTCTGTGTGTCTCTGTGTGTCTCTGTGTGTCTGTGTGTGTCTGTGTGTGTCTGTGTGTGTCTGTGTGTGTCTGTGTGTGTATGTGTGTGTCTGTGTGTGTCTGTGTGTGTCTGTGTGTGTCTGTGTGTGTCTGTGTGTGTCTGTGTGTGTCTGTGTGTGTCTGTGTGTGTCTGTGTGTGTCTGTGTGTGTGTGTGAGTGTGTGTCTGTGTGTGTCTGTGTGTGTCTGTGTGTGTCTGTGTGTGTCTGTGTGTGTCTGTGTGTGTCTGTGTGTGTCTGTGTGAGTCTGTGTGTGTCTGTGTGTCTCTGTGTGTCTCTGTGTGTCTCTGTGTGTCTCTGTGTGTCTCTGTGTGTCTCTGTGTGTCTCTGTGTGTCTCTGTGTGTCTCTGTGTGTGTCTGTGTGTGTCTGTGTGTGTCTGTGTGTGTCAGTGTGTGTCTGTGTGTGTCTGTGTGTGTGTGTTTTGTGTGTGTTTTTGTGTGTGTTTTTGTGTGTGTTTTTGTGTGTGTGTCTGTGTGTGTCTGTGTGTGTGCGTGCGTGCGTGCGTGCGTGCGTGCGTGCGTGCGTGCGTGCGTGCGTGCGTGCGTGCGTGCGTGGTGCGTGCGTGCGTGCGTGCGTGCGTGCGTGCGTGCGTGCGTGCGTGCGTGCGTGCGTGCGTGCGTGCGTGCGTGCGTGCGTGTGCGTGCGTGCGTGCGTGCGTGCGTGCGTGCGTGCGTGCGTGCGTGCGTGCGTGCGTGCGTGCGTGCGTGCGTGCGTGCGTGCGTGCGTGCGTGCGTGCGTGCATGCATGCATGCATGCATGCCTGCATGCATGCATGCATGCATGTGTAACGCGCTAATGCACACACACACACACACATGCGCGCATGTGTGTGCGTGTGTCGGTATGTGTGTCTGTCTGTCTGCCTGTCTGCCTGTCTGCCTGTCTGCCTGTCTGCCTGTCTGCCTGTCTGCCTGTCTGCCTGTCTGCCTGTCTGCCTGTCTGCCTGGCTGCCTGCCTGCCTGCCTGCGTGCCTGCCTATCTTGATAGACACATGCGTGTGTGCATGCATGAATTTGTCTCTGCCTGTCTGTCCCTGCCTCTGTCTCTGCTTCTGTCTGTCCCTGCCTGGATGGAGAATGGATGGTGGGTCGGTGGGTACATCCATGCGCTTGCACAAATTGCTGAATCTTCTCAGAACGCCTGCCGCTCGCAACCAGGGAGCTCCCCCAGTCAAAGCAAGAATCACGAAGCGCTTTGCACTTCGGCAGCAAGTGCCACGTGGCGCGCTACGGCGCGGGGCCTTGTGCCCCAAACTTGCGGGGAGCTGCATCCTTTGGGTATCCATGCCTGGGTAGACAGAGATTGATGGGACAATCAGGTTTAACCCCTATCTAATCCATGCTTTGCATGAACCCGAGGTTTCAAGCTCTCCTGCGTCAGAAGGCCTTGCTGTAAAGATGATCAGCCCCTAAAGTGATAGAAATGGAGTTCCTTTGGGCGAAGGGTGATTTAAACTGGAAAACCCAACAATCGGCAGAATAATACAGCGGCACGGGACCTGTAGATTTCTGCCGCTTGGGTCACTCGAGGCATTTGCAGGATACTGGGAATGCAAACTCCATCAAGTGGCAGCAGCGGCACAACTCAACTGGCAGCAAGTGACCCAAATGGCACAAGTGGCGGCAAGTGACCCAGGTGGCACAAGCGGCAGCGAATGACGCAAATCGCAGACCTAAGTGGCAGACCCAAGCG
>CAUJNA010003312.1:509486-604486 GCA_963377175.1 Effrenium voratum
AGGGCCCGTGGAAGTTGGCGTCCGAACATCCATAAATCACTGTGAACCACCAATAATCACAACGCTTTCAGAGGTGCGTGCTGAAAGCTGACAAGCGGCTTTCGCCGGCTTGACTGAAGAACCCCTTGCAAAAAATATCTGTGGCTGAGCTCGTTCTACCCGGTGAGCTGACCGCTTTGTCAAACAACGCCCAGCAACACTCTGCCGGCTCGCTTTTGTGGATTAGTCCGCAATGGGAACGAGGATTGACATGTTGGGCGGCCCCAATCTCATTCAAGCCCCGCCTGGTAGATGTAGTGGCACTGTGAGCCCATCAGCCTGGCACGGGACTTAGGCCATCTTGTGCCAACAGGGTGTGTGTGTGTGTGGTGGAACAGCCCCGAATCAAACCGGGTACACCACGGGAATGTGACGTGGGCGAGAGACATGGGACACTCTTGTTTAAAGGGATCATCTGTTTGGGCCGTAGAGCTTAAAACTTAGGATCCCTACCCAGCATTAGCCAGTTCAAGAAAAGCAGAGGGCTACTGGATGTGCGCGACCCTGACTTTGGAGCGGGACTCTGTGCAATCATCGATCCCCAAGGTAAACAGCAAATAGAAACCATGACATACTGAAAGCAGGCAACCTCAACTGCAGCTAGACTGCAAGGTCCCATCATGAATGCTTTTTGTAGCTGATCAACCTTTTCAACGTGCTTGAGTTTGTCTTTACACCCTCGACGACTAAGATCGAAACCCAAGCTTATACAAGTGTAGACATGTTTTTATCGAGCAGAAGGGGGTTAGTGAGAAGCACCCGAAAAGTCCCCCCCCTCCCCCCAAGTCCTTCGTGACGTTGTTCTCTATCCGCACGCTGTTCTGGCTGACCACTTTCTTGTCCTAACAAAACTCCGAGCTGCGGCACCAAGCTATGTCCATTGTTTTGAGATCCCGCCTTCTGGCTGAAACCACCTATATATTTGGGAAACCGTGGGCGAGTTGCTGTGTACAAAGGGTTGGCTTTGAAAAAAAACCCAAAACAACCCGCCAGTGCGCAAAAATAGCATTGTACACCCTATCGCGACAGTAGGATGTCTTGGGTCAGGGAAACCTAGGGGTGACAATTCGGGACAATTCACATCAAATGAAATATTGGTTGCACTTCTCGATTTGCGTGTGTGGGTGCGTGTCAACCTTTCGCACAATCGTTTCAATTTCACCGGAGGATGATCGCCGAAGCTAATCGAACTCACACCAGGTAACATTGGCCAATGTCCCCCCACAATTTTGTTGCTGCCAGGCTCCTGCGGAAAACGCGGCCGAAAAACAACATGGCCTCCGTCAGCAACCAGAAACAGCTTGCAAGCTGGCATGGCAAAAAACGTGCTCTAAAAAACCAGGCAGTCTGGTGTGGGACAATTCCCCGGCACAAAGCCGGAAATCATGTAAAGGCCAACACAAGCCAAGGCCCGGCAATCAACCTGCATGCGTGACAAACCTTTCCATGTCTCGGAGACCTGTTGCCCCTCCCAAGATCAGCAAAATGCCAACCGGTGGCGCAACCCATGTTAGAGGAGGTCCAAATCAGTTTGGCGGGAAGCACTCTTTATAAATATGCTAGGTCACTCTCTCTTTCTCTTTCTCTTTCTCGTTCGCTTTCTTTCCCTCTCTCTCTCTCTCCCAGGCTCGAGGCTGACCGAGGGTTCAGCGAGCGAAGCGCAAAACGCAAACGCGAACACAACACGAGTTTTTGGGTCGACCCGAAAGTCTGCAAAGGGCTCATCTTCTGATGGCTGCGCAAGCTGGAAAACGTCAGGAAATCACTCGCGTTTTCAAGTCGACGCCCGAAAACACGCAGAGGGCTGTGCCAGAGAAATGAAAACACACAAAACCAAAAGTTGATGAGGGTCGACCCAGCCACAGCTCACTCTTTGAAGGTGGCGAAACAATGCGCGCGGCCGTAGAAAAAGGGGACTCTGGGCTTGCGACAGAAGTGGTGTGTGCGCAACTCACGCACAGGGAAACGTTTTCGGCCTGCTTCTATTCGAAAATTCTCGCGTTTTCCAGCTTCTTCGTAGCTGTTTTATGCGCAGCGTATCGAGTCCTAAAAATCACGCGAAAATGCACGCATTGATCTCAACTAGTTGCAATAATACGCAAGTTCCCTAAACTTCCTTTGACAACTTACACAACCCTTTAGAAGAAGTACTCCAGAGGACTTTCCAGCGGGTCCGTGATCGCCTTCGCACATGGTAAGCCTCAGAGCAGTCCTCATCCAGCAAGGACAGCGTCACAGTCCCAGTTTCCAACTGTTTCCGAGACATCTGCACATTCTTCTGAATGCCCACATTGTACTCGGGCCTGTGACAAGGAAGCAAGAGTCCACATAGATGCCATCATCCTAGCAATGCGTTCCAATTCCCACACCAGCGCTCATCCCCGTCAATGAAAAGGGAATGGTGTCTACTGTCACGGGGAGGGGGGGAGGAATTTGGGCAGGTCGGCAAGGTGATGGATTAACTTGTTTGAAACCGGCTCGCCGGTAGATTTGCCAAGACCAACACACAACTAGGCGCTTCAAATGAGCCAAGCAAGCAGCCTCTTGATCACTGCAGATTGGTGAGTGGCCGGCGTGGTCTAAACGGTCAAAAGCCTGACACAACTATCAAAGGCTAAGCCGCGAGGGTGTGGCCTTTTACTTCGCTGGCTGCGCGCCAAAGTTAAAGCCTTTGTCAAGCGTTGGTTGGGTCACACCAGCAGCCCACCGCTCGTTCCCTTGGAAGACATGCTTCGAGCATCCTCTTAAAGAAGTCTTGGGGTCAAAGCCGGTCGCCCGTAGGAAGGATCCGCAGGAATGGATGCTCCTCACAAATTAGGTGCGCCGAGAAAGCCGCACATGTGTCAAAGCTAAGGAGTCTGTGTGGCATAGCAGATAGAAGGGTTCTGCGTTGACAGCCACATCGGCTTGTCTTTTTGAGGACACTTTTGGGGATGGCTTCACACGGAAACAAGAGGGAATCAGGGAAACCAATGGAAACCAAGGTTCTGAAAAAGGCGGGCCAGGCCAAAACAAGGGAGACCAAGGGAAAAACAGGGAAACCCATGGAATCCAAGATACAGCTCGATTCAGACAAGCCAAGGGGAAACCAGGGGAAAACCAAGGGGGAAGCCAAGGGAGCACCCGTGGAAACCCAAAGAAAACCAAGGGGAAACCAAAAGAAACCAAAGGAAACCCGGCACTCTTGCTCCTCTGTTTGAAGCAACACGCTTGAACCGCACCAGCCCAACTATCACAGTGTTCACTTCATAGCGCGCTTGCCGTGAATGGGACGCATCAATGTGACTTCCACAACTTGTGCAGAGCTTCGTGCTCCAACTGGTGCGTGAGACGGAGACGCACGCGTGAACACAGGGGCACTTGGTTGCTCAACAACGTTTGGCTCGCTGGCTTCCAAACACCAAATTTAGCAGATTGCCACACACGCCCGATAAGATAAGACGCCATAAGACGCCAACCGCCACGCCACGCCACGCCACGCCACGCCACGCCACGCCACGCCACGCCACGCCACGCCACGCCACGCCACGCCACGCCACGCCACGCCACGCCACGCCACGCCACGCCACGCCACGCCACGCCACGCCACGCACGCCACGCACGCCACGCACGCCACACACGCCACACACGCCACACACGCCACACACGCACGCGCGCTACATCTTCTTGTTCCACCAAGTAGCTTCTAGCGACAGCTCGGTTGCCAGCCGAGCTTTCAAGAAATTCTGCTATGGATGACTCCATCGGAGACTCCTAAGGCGTTACACCGAGGGAAAACCAAGGGAAAACCGAGAGAGAACTAAGGCGAAACCAAGGCGAAACCAAGGGGAAACCAAGGGGAAATGAAGGGGGGAAATGAAGGAGAACCAAGGGGACGCTTTAGCAAAGTGGGTTCGGATGAAGCTCTGATGCGGCGAACGACGTTCCACCATCAGTTCAGAGATAAAGACATTTGGAAAGTTCGGATCCGCTTCGTATTCCAAATGAACTGCTCGAAGTTTATTATTTTCGAAGTGCTATTCACCAGCTTCCTTATGAGCGAGTTCAAGGAAGGGTGCTGCCAATAGAGGCGATACCAAAACCTGACAGACCGAAAGAACGAAAATTCCAACAGGAAACCAACAGAAAACCAGGAAAAGCAAAAGGAAAACCAGCCTTTGCAGTACAAAAAACTGGGGTTCCCTCCAAACACGCCCCGGCCGATTTGTACCCAAGGAGCACTAGGTGGTTCGGCGGAATACCCATCTGAAAGGCTTTGATCTCCTCCACGGTGAGGCCTGCGCTCGGGGGCCCATCCCCATGGACGTGAGCCGGTGTCAAAATCTCAGATGCCCAGTGGCCACGGGGAAAAAAGGGCAGCCTTTTTTGGTTTGCTGACTTTAAAGGGGAACCCTTCCCCAAAAAAATGGAGAAAAGGGCACCACTGGGCAACTGGGATATGTAGTGTGCCTCCACCCGGAATGGGATTGTGTGTGTGCCCATGCTATTTTCTGAAACCAGTGGATGGCGGTGAATGTTGACCGTTGCACTACACAGCTGTTCAATGCAGTGATGCTCACACCATGCGAAGACTACGCCTCACTGCCGCGTGTTGCAAAGGATGCAACGTCTTGCCGTGTACCCCTGAAAAAGCGCAACTGAGGATGCTTGTTGGGACAACAGGCTACAATAGCATTGCTACTTCTGGGGCCAGCACTTCTGCCCGAGTCGCGATGAAACCAGGCCAGTTGCGATGCACGCCAGGCATCCAAGAAAATCCCACGTGGCTGGTTCGCACAAACCAAACTTTTGGGAGCAATGCCAGGCACTACATGATTTGCCGACTTCCCTTTAGACACTCCAGCCACACATTTGATCTATCTTTCTGGATGTGCTCCTTTCGGCTGATGGATTGAGTTGGGGGGTGTTCTCATTTCAAGGATGGTACTGGCCAATCAGAAAAGTCACAACTGAATTCGGTCTAGTCGCCCACCGTGTGTCACTTAGTGGCTGGAACTCCAATGCTTCCTTCCGGGGCCATTTCATTTGCACGGCTCGCAACGGCAAGCGCGATGTTAGTCAACTCAGCGCGCCTGTTATGGCTGACTGCTGTTCAACGCTCATCTTGTGCTCCTTGGGGCAGTGCCACTCCAATGCATGGTGCCAGTCGGAGGTGTTCTCACCGGATGTACTTGTGTCTCGTTCCGCAAATCATCATCAAAAAGAAGTTGAACCCGCCAGGATGTTCGGTTCCATGTTGGTTCCCTGTAAACACGTCCCAGCAACGCCAGCGTTCGCAAAATCACGCGAGGGGGAAAGCTGCCACTTGGGGTCAGGCTGGGTTTAGAGAGGCTTGTCATGATGTACAAGGTAGCTTCGGATGGTTAAGGATGGATTCGGGTTGAGCTTGGGATGGATCTAAAATCGGTTTGGGCTGATTGATGTTGGTCTTGCGGCTGATGGCTGGGAATAGGCCAGGTTCAGGTGGAGTTTCAGATTGGGACCCGTGGGTTTGGGGCCTCCCAAGGGTTTGGTGAAAGCGACTTTGTCTTTGGGTCTGATTCGAGTGGGCTCAGGGTGTGTTTGGGCTTGGGTAGTCAGAGTTTAAGATTGGCTCGGGATGGATTGTGGTAGGTTTCAGGCCCAAATTAGTTGGGTGCATGATCTAATTTGGCATAGGGTGGCTTAGGGTAGGTTTCAAATGAATTGAGGCAGGTTTCGGATGGCTCAGTGGATTCAATATTTCTGCACGCTTCGCGTAGGGTTAGAGGGTGGTTCAGGAGGCTCAGGGGCGTTTCTGAAGGGTTTTGGTTTGATTTCGAAGTGGTCTTCAAAATTGGTTCACGGTGGCGCTTGTTGTCTTTGGGGGTTTGGGTGGGATAATCCAGGCTCTTCAAAAGACGCAAGCAACTCGACTGTGCCAGCTGCGAAATTTGCAGCTTAGCAAGATTGTAAGCTGAATGCGAGCAGGGCTCTTCCATCTTGGTCAGCACACTGGCGTAGACGAACTGATCTCTATGCCCCGCCGACTCTGTTGCTTGAGCGGTGGTAAACTCCATGACCTCAGCCAGCTTGAGCTTCGATTCTCTGTGCCAAAACTTCAACAGGCAAGCTATGTCTTGTTTCATCCTGCGGTACTATGATTCCATATCCACATTCAAACCATCGACATTGCTTGGCCCCATCTTGGTGAATGCTGTCATGTTGCCTCCAGCCCAGCAAGTTTCTTTCAGGTGTCAAAGAAGGCAGTTGTGTCATTCAATGAATTCAAGGAAACCCGAAGTGTACAATTCGCTGATTGACTCTTGCGAAGTGTCGTTGTTGTGCGCTGGAGGAGCTTCAAGCCATCCAATCGGTGGTTTGAGAGTCCGAAAGCTGAGTTCCCTCGTAGAGACAAAGGCCAGGCGTTCCGGATGTTGCTTCTTATCCCACAATCAAGCCAGCCCAGCATTACAAGCAAATCTCAAGGCTGGACGGCAAGATAATTACGCGGAATGCTGCTGAAGCGCTTTGGTGTCCTCCTTCGCGCCCTCTTCACGGGCGTCGATCTGGCCAGAGATGTAATAGCCCTGGGCAGGGTACTTCAGCCACTTCGCCGTGCTTCGGCTTGCCCGTGTGAGAGCTTCTATTCTCATTCAGACTTGGAGCTGTTGCTTGGCCTTCCGCTCACAGCCTATGAGGGAAGTGAAAAGGTGAAACAACCTTCGTTCCACCCCTGCACTCTCCTTCAAGCACATCCACATATTTTGAGTAGCACCGATGAATAAACCTATTGCCATGACTTGTACCAGGCCCTAGAAAAACATGCACATGCGCATTCGCATGCCAGCATGCTGTTATCACTGGAATAAAACAAATACAGCCTTTGCAACAAAATGTTGGTTGTGTCCTTCACGAAACTGTAGACGTGTGAAAATGCGTAACTAGGGCCTAAGCAACTAGGGACCCTTTCGGCTGTGATGTGACAATGGCCCAAAAATACACCCTCGTGGAAGTTCCCTAGGCATGGCAAGGCCATACAAGTTCGATCTGGTAGGGCCCCTTGGATGTCCGATCTGAGCACCTTCGACAATTGAGCTGTGTTCTAGACCCAGTTGCCGAAGGGAAACGTCACCCCTTTCGCGAAGACCTTCGCGATGCTGCCGCGCAAAGATTTCTTTCGTGTTTTGACGAGGCAATTGTTTTCGCGGCGCTTTCGTGGAGAGGAACATAGTGTTGAAGTTTGGTTTTTGCTCTCTTGCGGGGGCAATATTCTTTAGCTTGGGATGCTTGGGCTGATTGGCACTGGATTCGGCGACTCATAGCAACCTGGAAGGAACATGGCGCGTCAAAAGCGTTTGTCCGTGGGTGAGTTTGTCCTGCAAGCAACCAAACACACAAAAATCGTGTCGCTTGTCCTAGCCTTTCGCGAGCAAGTACATGAGAAACCCTTTCGCAAACTTTGTTCACGGCCTTTCGCCCAAGAAACAAACTGAAAACGCTAGACCCCTCACGAATACTAATTTCAAGCGGCTTACGCTGCTCAACTGGGCTCAAGAGCCTCGGGAGCCCTTGAGTCCTCTCTTCCATAGCCCTGCCTTCCGTCGATGAGCAGAGCTGGCAATGATCTTGTCGATGACTACCTAGATGTGGCCGGCAAAAAAGCAGGTGTTTGCGTGTGTTGCGCACTTCTCGGAAGAACGTGCTTGTATGGGTGCAGATGCCCGCGTGCGTGCTGCGCATACGTGCGCGCGTACGTGCGTGCGGGTGTGCATGTGGGTGGGAAAACGGGCACCACCTCCAGCCCCCCAACTCCGCCGCCATGGGGCGAAGAAGTGGCTACAGCCAACAATGTCTTCTAATTTCAATGTCGAATTGGCCCAAATGCAAAGGATCACTCTCCTGAACGAGGAACTGTTATGACGATCATTACAGTCCGTGGCATGGGCTGGCTATTCGTCCTTGGAATCTTCGAATGACCGGGCCTCTTGACACTTAATTCGCCTCGGCCTCATCGCAGCCAGCCAAAGGAATACTGGCCGAGGTGCAACGATTATGCAACTTGTCGCCTTCATTCCGGCGTGTAATGCGATTGGCTTCTGCCGTCACTTGCAAACAGTTTCAAACTGCCTGTATGCGCAATCGCCAAAAGGTTGCCATTTTCACAAACCCCGGCGCAACAAGACGGAACGGCCGACCCGCGTGGGGATATCTTGTAGTTGGCACTTTGTGCTTTGTTTCCAGATTCTCATAGGCCCTGGCCAGCGATGAGGTTTGCATTCAACAGAGGGGTAGAACAACATATAAAAGTCAACAAACTGGTAGAATGCCACAGTTTTGCAGTTTGACAGAATACTCATGGGAAATATATATATATATACAAGAACTGAAAAAGTCGGAGCGCTTCATTCCAGACCCTCAACACGTGCCCAAAGAAGCCAGCATAATGGCCAGCCCCCTTGCTAACAAAGCATGTGCCACGCATGCAACCAACATAGCTGGCAATCAAAATGGTTCTTTGCACGAACGTTTAACGTTATCCTGGTATCCTCAACATGGCAAACAACCAGAAATTTGGCAGGAATGGCAGGTGAGGGATGATGGTGCTTCGTTGTTTTTTTTTGAGAAATGGTGGAACAAAAAGAAGATGAATCTGACTGGCTTGATGCTTCACAGCTTCTCAGCCCACTTCAACTTGGTGAATCCCCCCGGATAGATTCCCTTTAAAGGCCAAAAGGGGGACAAAACAAGACAACCACAAAAAACAAACACACACACACACAAAAAAAAAAGACAACGCAACTGGAAGCCCACTCCTCGAATCCAAGCCGCGGAGAGGTTGTAGACATCCACGGCCACAGGCACCCTGTCCGTCATGAGCGCCGGCTTCAGCTCCAGCCACTCGAAGCCCAGCTTCATCTGACGAAGGACGGGTAGGGCTAAGATCCGAATCTGGGCAGACCATTGGGAACCAGTCTGGATTGAGCACCGCTTTTATTGGGGGAAACGATTCCCATTCTGATCCCAAGAAATCAAAGAATCTGTCTAGGAAACCGCGGAGAAGAAAACCCGGGGGACATGGCCGGTGTTTTGAAAAGAACGATGGCTGAAAAGAATGGGGAAGCAACCCCTAGAGTTATGTATGCGAAGGCTGAAGAGGATCGTGTCCAGTGTCCGTCCAGCACACTAAGTCCGCATGTGGTTGGGTGTGACCACAAGCCACGAGCCATGAAAAGGCGTCGAGATCGAAATTCGTCGAACCAGCCCCAAAGTGCTGAGCCGCGCTGCTGAACCGCTCCATTGTTTCAGTGGCCTAACGGTTCCTTTCTAAGAACCAGTTGCTTGACGGTCTGAGAAATAGTCTGGGTGAACCATGCAAATTAACCAACTGTTTGACAAGTCCTGCCAAGCAAGCCTCGGCACGGGAATCTATTCATGTCGGTAAATTCCACACCAATGGTCCGCCACACCTGCCAAATGTCAAAACCACCAAACCCTGAAAGCACACTGTGGATGGACGAAAATCCTGCACCACTTTGAAACCATGGGAAACCATTGCTGGTTGGTATTTGCGGGGGAATCATCATTCCAGGGTTTCTTAGGTGGTACAGGATTTCGTCCTTCCACGCTGCTTTTGACGTGACGGACTATACCGTCACCTTTTGGCCAGCTGGCTGTGGCTTTGGGCACTTGTTTGCCATCCGCCCGATGAAGTGGGAAGTCCTGCGAAGCCGTGTCTGAATTGGTCGAACTAACCCCCGCTAGAAGTGCAAAAACAGCCATTGGCCAAGAAAGAGGGTCAAAACAAAGAGCGGAAAACCGTGGTACGACGATTCCGTTGACCAACTTGCTTTGGGAAACAAGGGCAAGGAAAGGGGCTAGGCGCAAAGTTGCCCCATGTCAGCGTGAATATGCAACTAGACCACATATAACTCGCGTGATCGTGGCAATCATGAAGAATGGGCTTGTAACTGGACCATGCCTATACCAAGCCCGAGCTGATTCAAGCAGATTACACGCTGTTTCTATGAGCCTATGTCAAGAGGTATGTGTCATGGGGTTAGAAATCATTGATGACGGCTGTTGCGCAACATAAAATTGGCTGACTCACGCGCTTGTAATGCAACCGTAGAGATGCTTGTGCCAGAGCAGTTGTTTGTCCTCTTATTGCCAGCACCTCTGCGGGTTCATGCTGTGGCAAATGGAAAGCCCTGCGTTGACAATCCCGGATGCAACAAATTGGCAGCTGCTGCGTAGGGACGAATGGCATTCAGGTCTTTATTTCGCTCTGAGCACTTGGTTTTTTGTAGTCTTCGTTTCGTTGCCTGTGCGGTTTTTTTCCTGCGAAGCTGACACAAAGACGTGAGCCAGCTTAAAAGACAGCCCCGCCCCAAGCACATCAAATCAATCGGCTTCAAATCAACCTAGCAGTTCAACTCATGCTTGCTTTGACTGCTCAGCGGAAAGTGGTCTACGTGATGCCAGGGATGTTGTTCCCGCGCCTCACACATTTTTTTGTCTACCAAAAGGAATTGGCCAAGTCTGAAACAACCCTTAACCAGCCAACCCACGTCTGACTCCAACCCAGCTCCAACCAAACCTATGCCTGAAAGCAAAGCCAAACCCTTGCTCCAATTCTCCCTGTCAAATTAGGTTTCCCAAACTCAAAACATATCTAGCCCGTGAACATAGGATGTTTGTGTTTCTTGTTCTCATTAGGATGGCTGGGTGACACACGGCTTGATCGTTTGGGACAATGCTCCGAAACCCAGCTGAAAATCGGCCGAGCCAAAAACAGTTCCGCACAGGGCGTGGTTGCCTAGAACGCACCCTACCCTGAGGCGTGCCTCAAGGGCATTCCTTCCTTTCGAATCAGTCCCACCTTTAAAGCTACATGCCCGAGCTGGCCAATCCCAGGTAGGGAGCTTGAACGAAAGAAAGCCTAACATGCCGAGCCCAAAGCGAGCTTTCTCCATTTCTCCTTGGGCCCGTCGAGCAAGATCACGTCATGGACCCGCAGCTCTTGGATTTGACCGATGGAGTCCTGAGTGCCATCGCCACGGGTCTCAAGCCGATCGATCCCATGAGAGACGCTTCGGGGGTGATGGTTTTACTTCGGGGCGCCGAAGTAAAGACTTCTTCACGCGGCGCGCTTCGGTGCAGCCTTACCCTACACCGAGCACCGAGGGAACCTGGAACCATGTCAGTCCTCGAAATGCCCTACTCATCCTGGAGGGGCCGACTGGCTAGCCATGTGTTTATTCTAGGGCATACTCTTTAAACTAAACTTCCTCCCTGTGACGGGGAAGCAAGGAGAACAGCACAAAACTGCCATGTCCGGAACAGGGACCGCCTGAAAAGTGTTCGGCATGGGAGCTTCTGACAAAGATGAGGGCGCAACTGCCCATAGATGTCTGCTGATCGCCAGTATCACTACAGAAGCATGCCCTGGTTAAGTAAATACAAAAGCGGCCAGTCTTTTAGAACCTGAATGCGGCTAGTAGAATTATGAACCTCGATGTGGCTGGTGGAATGGGGTGCTGGGAAATGCCCATGTTGAGGGAATTGGTCTTCCGTCAATGTCAAACCAAGAATGCCTTTAGCCGGCCAACTGGAGACAGGGGATGGGTTGAATCCAGAAATGGGTTGCTGCAATTCATCCATTCTAATCAGTGCCTAACTTCGGGGCCCTTCAAGGGGCATCGCGCAAGTGGGCCGTTTTCCCGGGAAACCCTGAGGCAGTTTTGTTTTTTTTGGCTCGCGCGCCTCCCAGCACCTGCCTGAAATCCAAACCCGTTACGGCGTCCCCTGCTGAGCGCTCTCTGATCTAAGTTGTAAGTTCACAGGTTTGTCCGAAACTGTGACTCGACCGATGTAACAAGGCCAAGCATTCTGACAAAACAAGAAGACACATGCAGTAATCTGAGCAAACTGCCTGGCAAACTCTTGTGATCCTTGGAATCTGCGCGGTAGCCGGGGAAGAGTAAAGCTGATCCTGCCTCTCTGAGAATCTTGGCTGGACAATGCATAAGTTACCCAGTTGAGCATTCTCCTGAGTCCGCTTCCCAAAGATCCCCGGAAGGAGCCAAAGCCTGGGAAGGCTACCCGCCGAACCAAGCTGCGTGGGGGGTCCAGAAGTCGCTATCGTAGATATGGACGTGAAGACGCTGGAAGAGTGAATACACCCTGAGCATGCGCAGCACTTCCCAAGAGTCCAGCGGCTGGAAATGTTGCGGGTGGGGGGGGGGGAGGGGGGCGCATGTGCGAAGTCATGTATTGCCTCATGCATTGCCTAGGTCCAGTTCAGGCAAGCTGGAGCGTCAAACACGCCCTAAATGTCTTGCAACTGTTCGGCCTGAGGCTGTGTAAAGCAGCTCAATGACCATTCAGACGCGGAATCGACTGGAGTAGGTTCAGGAACATTGACTTGCTGGTTCGGTCGTTTATCCAGGTAGCACTTGGGGTTCTGGGCTCAGTGGGATCCAAGCGGATGCAAAACGTGCCAATGGAAGGTACGGAGCTTCCTCTTTCATTGAAGTGAACAAGTTTGGGGTCCCTCATGGGCCGCCCCAATTGCTTGTTACCACAATGCGCCCACGAAGCTGCCACACTCCCATGTGAGCCGTGCTCAACTTCCATTCGCCCAATAACATCGGACGTTCGTGACAACCCCCATCCCCGCCCCATTCTTAATCATAAGCAGGTCAGTATACCCAACGTCTTCCCCTCAATTGCAGCTTTAGTACCCTGCCATCCACGTACATGCGACCTGACCTCTGAGCTGCAACCTAGGCGCGGGAAGAATGCAGTTTGCTCATTCCAGACTGGCGACGTTTGATCATTGATCACCTGCCAAGGCTAGCAAAGCAGCTTGGATGGCAATCCTGCGCTTGGCCTCATGAGTATCACATTCACAAAGGGCCAGCAGCCAAAAACCCTGAACTGAGATGACTGACACGCATGCGCAAAAAGCCAGCGGTTGATGCTTCCTGGAAACATCCAAGTGACATCTGCAACATGTGGTCTGCCCTCGGCGCCACTTTTTTTTGGCAGGGATCGCAGAGCCTGTTGTGGAAAGGACGCCGGCGGCAATTCACGAGGGAACTGGGCTGTCCTCGGATCCCCCGCTACAAGTTTAACTTTTGGTGGGTTAAAAGGGGATGGCTGGGAGCCACCAAGGGAAGTTCAAAAACGGCGATGAGTGATAAAGGGACAAACATGTACCACGGCAGGGTGGGCATCTGAAGGGCGCTTGCCGAGGAGGGTATGGGGTGGGCTTGGAGGTCTTGATGGGGCCGTAGGGCAAAATGCAGCGAACAAACTCACAAACGAACGAACACACAAACAAACAAACAAACAAACAAACAAACAAAGAAAGAAACAAGCCAAGCCAAGCCACGCCAAACCAAAACAAGCCAAAACTACATGAAGCAAAACAAACCAACACAAACCCAAACAAAGCATAACAAGCAAACCAAAAACAATCATAGAAAGACAAACTGACAGACTGACAGACTGACAGACCGACAGACTGACAGACTGACAGACTGACAGACTGACAGACTGACAGACTGACAGACTGACAGACTGACAGACTGACAGACTGACAGACTGACAGACTGACAGACTGACAGACTGACAGACTGACAGACTGACTGACAGACTGACAGACTGACAGACTGACAGACTGACAGACTGACAGACTGACAGACTGACAGACTGACAGACTGACAGACTGACAGACTGACAGACTGACAGACTGACAGACTGACAGACTGACAGACTGGCAGACTGACAGACTGACAGACTGACTGACTGACTGACAGACTGACAGACTGACAGACTGACAGACTGAGACTGGCGACAGACTGACAGACTGACAGACTGACAGACTGACAGACTGACAGGCTGACAGACTGACAGACTGACACACTGACAGACTGACAGACTGGCAGACTGACAGACTGACAGACTGACTGACTGACTGACTGACAGACTGACAGACTGGCAGACTGGCGGACTGACAGACTGACAGACTGACAGACTGACAGACTGACAGACTGACAGACTGACAGACTGACAGACTGACTGACAGACTGACAGACTGACAGACTGACAGACTGACAGACTGACAGACTGACAGACTGACAGACTGTCTGACTGACTGACTGACTGACACACTGACAGACTGACAGACTGACAGACTGACAGACTGACAGACTGACAGACTGACAGACTGTCTGACTGACTGACTGACAGACTGACAGACAGACTGACCTTGGTGGGCAAACCTCCCGCCCCACCCGCCTAGCAACTGTTTTTTGACCACAGCCGGCAAAGGGTCGGCTCGCGGCTAGCGGCCTTGGACGTAAAGTCCTTGTCGCTGTAGCCAATCTTCACCTCGGTCAACGCTCGGGCACGTACTTCGAAAACCTTCAGCCATCTTAGGGAAAGTGCCAATGCCCCCTTTCGGACATGAACCAACTGCTTCTTTGGATCCATTTAAACTTTGAGGCAGTGGTGCACATCAGTCACTGATGCTTCCGCGCATCTCGTTTCCGGGAACTCAACATTGAGCAAAAACAACTTCCAGGGCGTCCTTCTGCCAAGAGCGTTTATGGAGCCGGCAGTCACAAGTCGGCAAAAAGCAAATCTGACAAGCTGCAAGCCTCGGCATGACTTCGCCATGTGGGTGCTTCTGGATTCGGATAACTCAAACACATTTGTTGGCGGAGGGACATGGCATGGCCCCACCATCCCCATAGGTTGCAATCCGCGGGTGCCTCGACGAAGGGATCGCTTTGCCCTGTCATGTCCTGGCGGTGGTCTGGAAGAATGTCAAAGAGCACTTCAACACTTGAGCCTCGCCTTCAAGGCTTTGCTCCTGTCTGCGAGAGATGTGTGCGCGAAATACTGTCTCAGCGGTCTTGGAATGCAAAGTAAACAAACGCACGGATGCCGCTCTGAAGAAGACAAAGGCACAGCTGCTACGGAGCAGTAAGCAACATTCAGTCGCGCTCTCACGCTGATCCACGTGCATACTTCCCCACTTGCGCCCTTCTCGAAAAGTACACACATGGATTCATGGTTTATCAGGGTCCCACACCCTTGTTTGAGGCTTTCAAAAGAAATGGAACATCGAAACCCACCGCGCCTCCGAGGGCAAATTCGAGGCGCTCACCACCTCAAGCGGAAGAGTGTTACATTCCCAAAACTCTGGGTCATTCCCTGTGCACCAGCAAGATAAGGGTTCCTGAATCGTGCAGGGTTTCTTCCCAAACAGGCGGACCCGGAAGGAAGCGGGGGTCCCTAAACCGTGTTCCTCTTGCAACCGTCAGGTGACAGGTTACTGGGGCCGGGTATGCAATTTGGAGCGGGAGTCAGCATATGAACAAGCGTGGAACTGCGCAACTGGGGGAAGCTCGAGCAAGAATCTTGGAACCCAAAACCTCACATCACACATTGCAACCGAATTCCTATGCAACCGAATTCGGGGGGTGGGTTCCCGGCAGCGGTGATCACTGGGAGCCGATGTCTTGGTTGCAGTGCTTGGCCCGGGTGCCCTCAAAAAAAGGCGCACCGCATTCGTGACACTTGCAGTCATCTCTAACTGGAAAAAAAACCATGAGGATGCCCCAAGAAAAACACACTCACCAAGAGAAACCCTGGAAATTGTATAAACAGCCCCAGAATGGAGTTGCACCAGCCTCCCTATACATTGATTACGGGGCAGGGATCTGCCAACTGCCGCCTCATGGAGAAGCCTCACTTGGCGGCTGATGTGTAGCCTCCGAAAACTACACACGGAATCTGAACGAGAGAGCTTGCACAACTACGCTCAGTGCAAAGAGAACCGCTGTCAGGCTTCACGATTGTTTTTGGGAGGGTAGGAAACACGTGGAACATCTCAAGAGTGGCAAGCATGGCCTGCGAGCAGAACTCTTAAAGCCCTGGATTCGCCCCAGCAAACATCTCTGGGGTTGAGCTGAAACTTGAGGGCGAGCCCGGACCCTTTTAAGAAAGCTTCTGTCAGCCTTCCTGTTGGATGGAAAGCAGCCAGGTGAAACAGGGGAACACCCCCCCCAACAAAAACAAAACAATAAACATGTGGTTCCCTTGAAACCAGCCTTTCAAAAGGGCACCCTCCAAAAACATACACGCGCCTCTCAGACCCATTCCCTCCTGACCCCCAAAGCCGAGCCAAGCAAGGCGGCATTGATGCGCAGCAATCCGATGGGCGCCGGGTTCTTGACCACCCAGGGGTCGGCCCCGATGTATTCTGGCAGGAGACGGGACACAAAAAAGAAAACAACGGGAAATTCCAAAGAGTAGTGTGAAGAAATTCTAGATACCAAATGTCGGACAAAAAACAAACAAACCGGGTGCCACAAAAAATTGCAGCCGGCAACCTTAATAATATATACAAATATATGTATTTATGTACATCACGACGGGCGCGCTTGCAGAATAATTTTCGCCTAGACGCCGCACGATTTGAGAAAAAAGGGGGCATTCTTCAAAGCCTCAATGTAAGATCTGTTTTCAGCCGAGTGATCAGACACAAGGCGCGAGACTGTCTTCCATGGCCCGCCGCTCCAGCTGAGTGGCGAAGCAAAGACAGCAAAAAACAACCAAAGCTTCAAAGTTTTGAACGGACTTCCAAGCAAAAGCCACTCCTCACCAGCGAACGCTTCCCATACAGTTGAGCGAGTGCACTTGAGAGGGTGTTCTTGCTATTTGGCAGGCGTGTATGGAGTGCTGAACGGGTGCACTCGACTCGAGCGGGTGCGCTCACCGTTTACTCGCAACAGCTGCTGAGATGTGAACGCGGGATAGGCAGCTTGGCTCAAGCTGAAAGAAAGATGGACCCTCCTAGACGCAAACATGGCAGTGCGCAAACCACATCTAAAATGCGATCGTCATTTTGAAAACTGCCCTTTGCACATTCAAGTCGCAAATGTCGTCAGATTCCGCAAGAGCAGCCAGGAGCGGCCATCACAGGCTCTCGCCCTCTGGGGCTATTGTCCTCCGCCCACTTGCTCTTTTGCCACCTTGCCGCCTTACCCTCTTGCCTGCAGTTCCCTCTCGCCCTCTTGCCATCTTGCACCTTCGCCCTCTTGCCATGTTGAAATTTGTCATGTTGTGCCTGGCTAGCTTTCCCGCTTGAAGCGCGCTTGCCCTCTTTCCGTTCTGCATTCCTGTCTTGTTCCCTTGTGGCCCGCCTTACCACCTTGCCCTCTTACCATCTTACCGACTCGCTGGCCTTCCTTTTGCCGTCTTGCCTGGCTGCCGCAATGTCGCCTTGCCCTCGTGCTGGCTTTGTTCTTTTGCCGGTTTGTCATCTTGCCCCGTCTTGTTTGCCTTTTTGCCTTCTCGTCTTGCTGATGCCTGGCCACCTTGCCCGCTTTCCCGCTTGCCCTCTTGGGCACCCTCTGCCTTGTTGCCCGCTTGTCCTCTGTCACTTTGCCAGTGTGCATTTTTCGAGCTCGTAGAGATTTAATTGTACCTGCTACCTACGACAATGTTCTTTCTTGGTCAAGTTGCTTGGGAATAAAGAGTTCATCGGTCCCGTTGCTTGAGAATAAGGGTTGAATTGGTCACGTTGCTTGAAAATAAGGATTTAAGTACTCCCGTTGCTTTAGAATCAGGATTTTAACTGGCTCCGTCGCTTGCGAATACAGCTTGACTTGGTCCTGTTGCACAAGGGTTTAATTTGTCCCGTCGTCTGAGAGCGAGGATTTAATTGGACCGATGGCCTTCGAACAAATAATTAATTGGACCGTGCGAGTGAAGATTTGAATGGACCCGGAGCCTGCACCAAGGATATTTCGAGAGGCACTGCCTGCGAATCACGATTTAATTCGTCCTGTTGCCTGCAAACACGGACTTGATTCGGGCACCTTTTGTTTCAAACAACAGAAACATCAAGACATTGCAAAGCACACTTATGCAGCTTCTGTGACAGGGGCTACGCAAAGCTGTGATTCGTCAGTCAAGTCGCCCGGGCCGCAAGACACAATGCATTGCTGAAGTAGGAATGTAAGCAGTGGGTTGTGGCAGGAACCCAAGTCTTCCCCGCGCCCACTTGGCTGGGGCCTAGCAGCATTGCGGTACCATGTCATACCATTTCTAGTTTGGGCAAATTCCTTTCTTATTCCTTTCGCTGGATTTATGCAACTTACCAATGGGACCCCTGCGATATCTGGAATGAACTAAGAATTTAAATGGGCTAGTTGCACGCACAGAAGGATTGAGCTGGCATCATAGCTTGTGAACCCTGGAAGGCCATTGAAGTACTGTTGGAGCACTTGGAAAAGCTGCCAGTGATGAACGCTTTGTTGCTTAGATAAGGAGCGTGCTAGCCAGTGTCACCTCAGGTGTTTTTGGTTCAATCGCAAACGAATGGACTAAAAATTAATTGGAGCCAGTACGTTGTGCTTGTGTGTCAAAGCCTGCATATAAGAACCGGTCGGCGCATGGTGCCATTGCGCGGCGGATGGGTGATCGTGCGAACTGACAAAACTTGATCTTCAACACAAGCCAGAGCTTTGCTTGTGCACTTTGCCAGCTCCCATGTCAAGGGGATCTCCATCTTCCTTGCATATTGGCCTCAGAGCCGGCTCTAAGCCCCCCGCCCGCCTGTGGGGATGCCTATTCTGTTGGGCAACACCAACTGCTCCGCGATCAAGGTCTCGATCCTTGGCTACTTTGCGTCGCCAATGTCATGTCTTGAGATTGCTCACCAAGTCCAAACTAACACGTGTTCCACCCGAGTGATCTTCCCAAAACATTACGGCCAGAACTCACGCATGAACGCTTGTTTAGTAGTAGAGTCACATTTTGGTTGGTAAGCACCGTGTAGCATGAAAAATAAGAATCGCGGGTGCGCGCGCGCGGCGTCTGTACGTGTGTACGAGCGTGCGTGCGAGTGCGCGTGCGACTGCTCGCTTGCAGTCGTGTGCGCGTGGGCGCGCATGGGTTTGTGTGTGTGTGTGTGTGCATGTGACGGTGTGGGTGTGAGTGTGAGTGTGGGTGTGGGTGTGTATGTGCATGCGTATGTGCATGCGCGCATGCCTGCGTACCTGCGTGCCTGCGTGAGCGCGGGCGTCCCGGCGTGCGGGCATGAGTGCATGTACGTGTGCTTGTGGTGGGGCGTGCGCGTGTGCGTGTGCGCCAAGGCGTGGCTGTGGCTGTGTGATTGTGTATGTTTACGTTTTGGAAAGTGTGTGTGTGTGTGTGCTTGTGTTTGTGTGTGTGTGTGTGCTTGCGTACGTGTTTTCTGTTTATCGGTGTGAAGCAACACAAAGCCTCCAACAAAACATGTGCAGCGCTAGGTAGTAGAACCACCTACTAACAAGCCAACCAATAGAGATGTTGTGCGCTGCTCACGCGGATTTCTCACAAAACCACATCCGGGCGGCAGCTTGTAGATGGCATGCTTGATCGGCGGCAGATCACCAACATTGGCAACGCCTGTCAGGTCGAACGCCTCAGCGCGTCGCGAGAAGGTTTGCAGATCCTTGCGCCAGTTGTCACGTTGGACAGATAGATGACACTGGTATACATGGCGAGAAGGACACCAGTCCCATATTCCATTTATGTTCGGCCAGACTGACCTATCTTAAACGTACAAAGGACATGGTCGGCTCAGAGGCACTGATTGGGGACTTGCTCCAACAAACATTGGACATCGGCAGCACTTTGGGGCTGTCCCTCTGGTTGTTCTTGGAAACTTCGGCTGTCCCCCCAATTCCTCCCAAATTCCTGCCAAAGCCAGCAGTAGACAGCCAAAATAAGGTTAGCTGCCCTTGTGTGGAGAGCACCCCGCATGGGCAGGCTCATCTGGGTTCCCATCAAGGCCTCCCCGTACTGTGTTTTGTCCAGTTCCCTGCGTTGCCAGACCTCTTTTTAACTATGGAAACAAGAGGCACCATTTGCTTGGTGGACTTTATTTCAGAGGGCCCTCAAACAAAAATACAAAATGCCCGGCTGGAATTCGGATTCGGATTCACCACGCCCCTCTCTACATGCGCGGTGTGTGCCATGGCGCAATTTGCGGCGGATCTGGCAGCGTGAACCCAACCCCGGCGATGAAAGGAGCGGTGTCCTGGGCGATGCAACTAATTCCCGTTGCCCACGAGCAACAGCTGCCTCGAATGCACTACTTAAAGGGGCATTGTACTAGTAAGTTATCATGGTTATCATGGTTAGAAGTCTACTAAGTGTAATACCCAGGCTTACTAACGACTTACTAAGCACCCTGCCCCTGTAAGTAGTTTTAGAAAGTCAAAAAAAGAACGAACGCCCGAAACGGCCGCTCGAACTGAGAGCTGACAATATGCGGGGCCTGCAAATGTCTGTGCCATTCATTTACCGACCAAATGTATTGCGTTTTCAAATGTGTGAGGTCGTTTTACCCCCAGACAAGAGAAGGCGATGACTCACCCATTGAACCGTGTTCTTAACAAGCCGGCGCATGACAACCTCCCATTGTCTGCTCATTGCGGAACATGGCCACCTCATCCCTTTGAGTTTGTGCATGTGGTGTCGCCAATGATTGCAGAGGGGACAAGACTAGCCATGGACCCAGAAATGCAAGGATTCGCGTACCAAGATATGAGCCATGCCAACACCACTTCCTCATCCACATGTCCGAAGTGTTCTTCGGACAATGGCTGCCAACATGGTTGCCAATTATGTGGGCAACACCGCCAACTCGTCATCGCCTCTTTCATCAAGTCACCTTTGGCCTTGTGGGCATGTCCGCTTTGAACACCCCGAGCAAAAGACCCTGGGTTTGACACATGGATGTGGCTTGGGCACCAACTCGCAGAAGACGGGCCAGGTCTTGCGTGTCCACGTGGAACCATCCAGTGTGTGGAAGAAACATGGCCAAGTGAGAAGCCAACCCTATACCGCATCATGCCGGAAAGTGATAAACTGGCGGAGGATGTATGCAAATATCATTACACTTGCTAATATATGTATGTATATGTATGTATATGTATGTATATGTATGTATATGTATGTATATGTATGTATATGTATGTATATGTATGTATATGTATGTATATGTATGTATGTGTATGTATATGTATGTATATGTATGTATATGTATGTATATGTATGTATATGTATGTATATGTATGTATATGTATGTATATGTATGTATATGTATGTATATGTATGTATATGTATGTATATGTATGTATATGTATGTATATGTATATGTATGTATATGTATGATATGTATGTATATGTATGTTTTTGTAGATAGATAGAAAGATACATAGATAGATAGACAGCTTAGATAGATAGAGATGGGTAGATAGACAGGTAAAAAAAGGTGGATAGATAGATAGATAGATAGATAGATAGATAGATAGATAGATAGAAAGATAGATAGATAGATAGATAGAAGGATAGATGGATAGACGGATAGATAGATAGAGAAGAGGAAAAAGAAAGAACAGCGCAAAAACGAGCAAAAGAAAGAAAAGAAAGGAAGGAAGGAAGAAAGAAAAAGAAAGAAATAATGACGGAGAAAAGAAGGAACAGTGAAAAGGAAGAAGCAGAGACACAGTTTCAAGAATCCAAAAAGAGACATAACTATAATTCTATAATTGTATTTTTCACCGGCTCCGCGGTCTCTACTGGTATCTATCTCACATTAAAGAGAATTTAGTCAGGAAAGAATCCAAACATGTTTTTGAAGTTTAAAGTATAATTTTGATAATGAGTATGTTATTTCGAAATAAATGCAACACGGGATCTCCTTTCCCAACGAATTGTCTTTGCAAACCAATAGACATTTAAACAACGTGCTTTTACCAATTTTGGGACCTCTAAGTTCTTCTCACGAAATCTACTTAATATACTTAGCAAGTTCTACGTGTGCAATTCTAACTAAAAATAAGAAGAAGGTAAGAAGTACACCAGCGCACTTGATTGCAGAAGCTCTTGCAAACTGGCCGGAAACGGTGCAGTGCAAAAAACAAATCAGCACAACCCTAACAAAACTTGTTATACCCCCCCCAAAAAAAAAAATCAGGACAGTTGATCGAGTCCTTCTTGTTTTTGTTGGTGTTCTCAAGGTTTTTCACACGTGTCCAAAGAAATGCAAAAAAAAAACACGAGAAAGCCAAAAAACAAGACCAAAGAAATGCAAAGAAAACATGTGTTTCCTGAAAGAATCAAAATAATCACAGAAAATGCGGACGCTCAGGGTGACCTGTTATGAAACAAGCTAAGGCCAGGTTAAGCTTAACCAAGCCTAAGAGCTCGGATTGCCCGGAATTAACGTCAATTGATCGAATCCTCTCCTTCACCTGTAAGGTCTGACTCATTAAGCCCCTCAAAACCAGCCCATGTCACAGTTGACGGGGCTCGGCAGACTCAACAAAGCTTAATTAAGCCTAATTCAGCCTAATTGAGCAACATTCAAATTTGCTTGATTAGGCTTGGCTAAGCTTCATTCAGCTTACTTAGGCTTAATTTGGCTTAATTTGGCCCAACTACCCCTGCCAGCTCCAACATGATCTTAACTTCTTTGGGGCGGAGTGTTGGGAGGGGGGGGGGAGTTTTGCACTTGGTGAGTATGCATACAACAAGCACAAGCATATTCCCCATCCATCCAGATCCAAGAGTCCATGATCGGGCCCATATCCACCTCAGGCGGACGACAATCAAAACCACGCCCTCTTGACCTCCAGACGTCCAAAGAAAAGGAGAAGAACGGGAGCCCTGGTCGCAAAACCTACCACTGTTTATTAGCTGCGCGGTGCACCTTCGCGCAGCAACAGAAAGAAAAGCAACATGTCCTTTCAACTTCCTTCTGTTGGAGGCTAGTTTCTCATATACGCACTCTAAGGATGGCAGCTTCCTCAATTGCAACAACACTAGGGATTGGATCTCTATTCCTCCAAACTGATGTCTGGATGAAAGCAGGAATCCGAGTTCCACTGTCAAATGTTGTAAAGATTGAGACGAGTGGCCCCGAAACAAATCGTTTTGTCAAGTAGTGAGGGGGGGAGTGGGGATGTCCAAAAATTGAGGAACCTCGTTTGACGCTGGCTGCCGGAAACCAGAAGAAAAGCAAGCATTTACAGGGGTCTCCTCAGGAAACGCCCTTCTTGGCCCTCTTGAGGGCCGATGGAGGCCTAAGGTAAATCTGAGAGGGGATGTTCCAACCGACACACAGCATGACTCTCCAGCGCACTGAAACTTCATCAGAGCGACGCTCTTCCCAAGTTCGGTCATCGTCCAAAGTGTCTTGGGGCTGGTCTGTCTCTCTGTACTGTCTGGAAACCTGTGGCAAAGACAGGTCATGAGGGAAGAAAAGTCCCTACTTCCCTTTCACCCAGCATGATGCGCAACGTCGCGTCGACTTTTGGCCCAATTATCAGATTCCCTTGGCCAGGGGTGGCACCGGTGCGCATTCGATCAGGTTCCGCTTAACCTTGAAAGACCCTTGTTGCATATGCAACGACCATGTGGCCATGGGTCAAAAACCGGTACCCGCAGTGAACATGCCAATCCCCACTAAAATAGACTAAAATGGGTGGTGCAAAATGGTACCATTGATTTTGACCCACAGCCAAAGCCCTAGAGTCGATAACGCATCTACATTGCCCAAGCCTGACCAAACCCCCGCCCCCACAACGCTCGCACCCTGCGTCCGAAAACGTACCAAGCGGCCAGGAGCTCTCCCCTCACCTTGATGGAGCAGACACCCACTGGGAGACCCATCACCATCTCGGTTGCGGTGTCCGCCCGATTTCGCGGTGGGAACCGCATAAAACGGGGATGATTCCGTCCATGATCAGTGAATCCGCCGACCCCTCTTGCCTGCTTTGGCCGTGTTGTGCCCTGGGGAGCATGACTTTTCCCATGGATTGGGCTCCTTGATACCCAGCTTGTGCGTTACTCGGAAGCTTCTGGTGCGGAACATCCAACGGGCGGCCTTGTTCTGGGTACAGAAAGGAGCCGATCACCGCATGGTTCTCACAAAAATACATATTACCATTCCCCACCCATCCGCAAACCTGGAGCCTAACTGGGAGAGGGGGGTTGGAAGACAATTTCCAGCAAAAGGAACCCTCTGGCGGGTTCCATGCAAGTGGATGGGGAGAGTACCTCTGAGAAGGACATTGGCTGCATGATGTCGGGTGAGAGGGCTGAAGGGCCGGAGGGCTCACCGGCTTGAGGGCTGGAGGTTGGAGGGTTGCTGACGAATTCTGCTGCAAGAAATGCCTATTGGGAGGGATTGCTTGGGAGAGTCTGATCTTCAGTCGGAACATCTGCAGCGCGGCTGGATGGCCCAGGCATTTGATCAAGGCAGTCCGAAGTTGAGCCAAACAATATTTGCAACCTATAATGCAGTGATGCTTTGTGGCTCATCCAGCCGAGATAAAGCAGCGATCCAAGTGCCATGGATTCACGTTGACTGCCACTGCCATGATGGCACCCGAGCGAGCGCTTTTTTCGCGGGGGGGGCTTTCTTTTCAAAAGCAAAACCCACTGCCCATGCCTGACGCGCAAGTCCTGTTCAAGGTGCCACTGAACAAAGGGTTCCAATAAAGCTGCCACTTTGGGAGGCCCAACAAAATGTAATTACACTAGCGTGAAAGATGGCATATACTTGCGGGGGGGGAGTAAAGGGGATTGTTTACCGAAAAGGGGGATGTGTGCCATACTCCCAGTACATTCAGGGACCCAAGACCTACGTCCCAAGACCTACGTCCCAAGACCACGGCCAAGGCGCCACTGCTATCTCCTCATCCGATTGCCAACTGATTGGCAGAAGCGCGCGGATCCCTCAGCGAAAGGGCTATCCCTTCAAAAGTTGAAACTGAGGCACAAACCAAATGGCGGTTTTCGTTGGTAACCCCCTGGTGAGATTTGAAGGACCAAAAAGCACTCCGGACATCCAAACCTCGCAGTCCGGATGTGCTCAGTGCTCTTTGACTAACAAGGGGGGAGTAAGTCTGACTGCCCTCGCCCGGTAGACCCACCAGGATAGTGGAAAACATGGTCCTGGCCAGGAAATGGCTCCGGCTTGTACTGCCAGCGTTCCGAAAAATGTCGAGCCATAGCTCATCGACGGAAGGCGCTCAAAGCCACGGAACCTGCCACATCCCCCACGCCCATAGGATTGCAAGCTCAGGGAAACCTCGTAAAGCCTGGAAGCAAAGCAACACCTGCCCGGTGCTCACGCTATTGCAAGCAAGAGGACGGTCAGAGTCGTCAATCTGGGTGAAAATGGCGTTTGTCGTCTCGATGATCCTGACAACTCACACATGGCAACGAATTGGATACAAGCTATCAGGCATGGGTTTGACTACCTGGCCAACTTGCTGACTCAACTAGCAGAAAACCACTACCTGGTGAACTACTTGGTGGACTACTTGGTGGACTACTTGGTGGACGACTTGGTGGCTTCCAAATAGAGCTTCTCTTTCCCAACCAGCCTTCCAACAGCCCAACCAGCCTTCCAACAGCCCAACCAGCCTTCCAACAGCCCATGGGCAGCCGGAGTTTGGCATTTCTGTGCCGTAGCTGGGACCACTCTGTGTGGGTGAGGGCCGAACACACAACGTAAAACCGCATAAACATACATCTGAACGCACATACCCAATGTTGTTTTGCATGCATGTACCCGAAACAAATGATAGATTGCCAGAATGCCAATCTCGCTCGAATCTCAACAACGGACAGAAAAATGATGTTGGTGATGCTATAATCCATAAATTTGTTCATGAGCTGTGGAAGAATCGTGTTTGAAGCTGAGCACCGCATCTCTCGGAAGGTCATGAGTCATTTGCCTTCCACGACTGAAACATTGGACATTTGTGGAGATTCTTGAAGGCTGGCAAGCTAGTTCACCACGAAACACCCCTATCAATGGGGGCTCTCAACCAGTCCTAAATGAATGTGATGCCAAAACATCCCGAATCACTTCTAAATCGACGCTGAAGGTACACACAGGAGGCGCAGCTGTCAGCGCAGAGTGCATCTCGTTTGACATGGCCACATCAGAGCTACATGCGCGTATGTCAAAATGTCAAGACCGCGAATCGACCCCTCCAAATGATTGGCTTCTTCAAGCAAAACATCTGCTTCAGATGCCTGCACCGGTCAGGTAGAATCTGAGAAAGAATCCCACAGAATCTCATCCAGGGGGTGACAATCAGACATTTGACCCTTCAATACGTGCGGAATGAACAATCTCGACCGATCCCAACTGAACAGTCAGCTAGTTGAAGCACGGTCTTCAATGGGATCGGAGGGGCCTCAGTTTCTGGCAACTCAAGCTGCCACCAAAAGATGACATGTTGTGGCCAATCTCAAGCAACCTGAGAAGAATACAGAACCTGCAATAAGACAGTCAGAGTATATTCTTTGTCTAGGGGGGGCCTGCATTGCTAGAAGACTAACAGGAAACCAAGTATTTGTTGCGCACGCACACACACACACAGACACACACACACACACACACCACCTATCCTACACACCCATCCACCCCACCCACCCATCCACCCCACAGAGAGAGACTGAGAGAGGTAGGTGGTGTAAGGAGCAAATGCTACAGGCAATATTTCTCCCCTGCGTGATTCATCCCTTGCGGACTGCTGGACGCTGCAAGCTAGGCCATCCATGTTCGAAAGCCCGGCCATACTGCGATGAACCAGTAATCTCTTCAACACGTTTCACATTGACGGCCTTCTACTAAGCAGGAACAAGCTGCCCGAAGCGATGTAAGAATGTATGAGTTGTTTGTACCCTGCCAACAGCAATTGAGGCCAAGGATCTACGGGCTAAATGCTGCTCTCTGGGTGCCTCATGGAACCTCGGTGCCTCATGGAAACCTGGGTGCCTCATGGAAACCTGGGTGACCTCCTTCACACAGCATCCCGTCCAAAAGGCATATTCCAATAAGTTGAGCCGCGCAGTTCTTGTTGGGCCCGGAAAAAAAAATAATCCCCTTGCGGCTTCTTTCACCTAGGCGACTAGGTAGATTCGCCCAAAGCCAGCCCGTTTTCAGCCTGGTTGAATTGGCTACCGTCCCCTTCGCCCGGGCTTGGGTTGTCTCGCGATCTTCGCATGCCATGCCCGGCCCCTCCTCAAAGGCCCAAACTCGGGCGGCTTGTCGCCGAGGGAGAACCTTCGAATGCCTGCAAGTCATTGCCACATCTATGTCTTCCAGGAAGGAGTGTAGGGAATTCCACTGGCAGCTCCGCTCCTTCCTTTCCCAAATCGTCGGTGTCATGTCGATTTCCCTTCGAAGTGGACAAAAAGGCTTCCTAGTTTGACAAATGGCCATGAATATACATCCCCAAGTGAACAGGTTCCAATTCTTTCATGCAAACGTTTGACTGGTCGAAGCCCGCTGCATCAAGTGGAAAGAACAAAGGGCAGAATACAACGATGGGTGTGTTGGCAAAGAAATACTTTGGAAATTGCTGCATTGTCTTGGTGAGCTCTAGACACAAGGTGAACTTGCAGCAACATCTCAAGGAACAAGTTTCGGACATGAGTCATCACAGCTCAGTTAGTTGATGGAGAGTCAGCCAGTAAACTGACTGGCAGGTCGGAATTACAAACAACTCAGGCGAGACAAAATCAGCAAAGAACGTATTTTTAATGAGACAAGAAAACAGGGTACTGGCACTTGGCCGGTAACCATGACGGGAGTGCACTCACATTGAACTTTGAGACATGCCTGGCTTGCGAAATTTACGTTCTCCTCATGTATCACACTAAACGAACGATTCAAACAAATACGATTCGTCGTCCAACCAGAAAGAGGACAACCGCTCTGCCACAATCGGCAAAGGCCAAACTTCAGACCGGCTTGAGGTCACAGGTGCGGCAAGCGCCGCGTGCCGTCATCTTTCCCCCAAAAGCAGGCCGAGGCGCTGATGGCCAAATGTGAAGGAAGCTTTGCATTGACTTTGGGCATCAGCTCGTCTTTGACGACTCCTGCAAACTCGCTGGACGAACCACATATTCGGCGTGCCAGGAAAATGAGCAGTGAAGAGAACACTCCTCGAATGAAATGTCCGTTACGCGGAACAAATCACATGCTAATCGTTCTAAAACAAACACAAAACCGGCATCTGCGTGGCCCAACTGAGAGAGCACGCCAAAATGCGCAGCTCGCAAGCCCTGCAATGCGCGGCTTAGGGCCCTACTGTCCAATAATAACTTCACCCTGCGACCCCAAACATTGGCGCTCGTTTCAACCCATGAAGCTGCAACAACCCAGTCCCAAAAAACAATGTCCCATCTGTGTCCGGCTTGCTTGATGCCAATACCTCAAACAACCTCCATGATTGGATCAGTGCTTTGAAGGCAAGGGGCGAATCTGTTTTGGCCTAAACAAAAAATAGCGGGTCGACCCCCCAAACCTCCAATCCAAACCGCTGATGGGTAAACTGAAAAACTGACCGTCCTTCACCGAACTTGGTCAGGATGGGCCACATCGTTCTGGCAAAAACCTTCAGCGTGAATGCCTGGGCTTCGGAGCTGAAACTGGAGAGCAGGGAAGCACGGCGGCGCCAGACCAAGCACAAACAGGGCTCATGAGAAAAATGGTTCAGAATCGAAATCCAAGAACCCTGGGGGAAAAAGAGCCTGACATGATTTATGCATCACCTGTTTGAGAAGAAGCTCTCATGAGTGAACGCTTTAGCACTTCACTTCAAGCACCGGCGAGCTGCGCCGCATGGGTATGTCCAGTGGCTTCAATCCCTTTGAGGCAATGCGAATGAAGCACCCCCATAGACACAAACCACATGGCTGCCTTTGCTTTCGCCGTGCAGCATCAACGACGAACTCTTCGTTGGAGCGCGTGATCAGAAACGGGGTATCCTCGAGTGGCTGAGGCAAGCGCAGGCAGTTTCTGTGGTCTGTGCTCTAGGTCATCTAGCAAGAAAGCAATACACTGTGCACAGAAGCAAACAAGCGGGCCAAAGGCTCTCCATGCTGGCTAGTCCAGACAGCACGATTCTTCGCTGTCCCTTTCTTTCTTTCTTTCGTTCTTTCTTTCTTTCTTTCTTTATTCATTTTCTGTTCTTTCTGTCTTTCTGTCTTTCTGTCTTTCTTTCTATCGTTCTTTCTTTCTTTCTGTCTTTCTTTCTTTCCGTTCCTTTTCTTTCTGTCTTTCTTTATTTATTTCTTTATTTATGTCATTCTTCCTTCCTTTCTTTCTTTCTTTATTTTTCTTTCTTTTCTTTCTGTCTTTCTTTATTTATTCATTTCTTTCTTTCTTCTATTTATTTCCTTCTTTCTTTCTTTCTTTCTTTCTTTCTTTCTTTCCTTTCCTTTCCTTGTCTTTTCTTGTCATGTCTTGTCTTGTCTTGTCTTTCTTTCTTTCTTTCCTTTCCTTTCCTTTTCTTTCCTTTTCTTGTCTTTTCTTTCTTTCTTTCGTTGTTTCTTTCGTTCATTCCTTCCTTCCTTCTTTTCTTCCTTTCCTTTCCTTTTCTTTCCTTGTCTTGTCTTGTCTTTCTTTCTTTCGTTGTTTCTTTCTTTAATTCCTTCCTTTTTTTTTCTTCCTTTCCTTTCCTTTCCTTTTCTTTTCTTGTCCTGTCTTGTCTTGTCTTTCTTTCTTTCCTTTCCCTTCCTTTCCTTTCCTTTTCTTTCCTTTTCTTGTCCTTTATTTCTTTCTTTTGTTGTTTATTTATTTCGTTCCTTCTTTCTGTCTTTCTTTTCTTTCTTTCGTTTTTCTTTCTTTCGTTATTTCTTTCCTTCTTTCTTTCTTTCTTTCTTTATTTCTTTCTTTCATTAGTTTCTTTCGTTCGTTCGTTCGTTCTTTCTTTCTTTCTTTCTTTCTTTCTTTCTTTCTTTCTTTCTTTCTTTCTTTCTTTCTTTCTTTCTCTCTCTCTCTCGGTCTCTCTCTCTCTCTCTTTCTCTGGCTGCAGTCCAGCCGTGGACAGGTTGTGGGCAAGCGGGCTGACATCAATCGGGAAATCAGAATCGTACACGATGCAAGTGACGGTCGAACCGTGTCGCTCTCCGTATCTCTCTCTCTCTCTCTCTCTCGCTCTCTCTCCCTCGCTCCGGCTCCTATATACAAGTGCCATCAACCACCTGTGGGCCCTCTTTAACAGTCGGCCACATCTCATAAAAGCTTTGTGCCCCCCTGCCTGTCTCAAAAGGAAGAAATCACACGACACACTTTCAACATTGCGAGTTTCCGCCTTTCCGACCCGTGTTTGGTCGTGGCAGGTTTGGGCCAACCCTGCTTAAGCACCTAGTGTGTCAACAACCTCCTTGTGGTTGCCCTTTAAAGGGGGTTCAGCGGTTTGCAGAAAACTTCCCCAAACCCAAGTGTGTTTGGGACCGTCCGACGCGACGCGCGGGCAGAAAAAAAATATCCTCCACTATCTGCTGCTCACTGCAGCACGTCCCCATGGCGGCAAGCAAGTCGACGTCCCCGTCTTGGGGGTCTGAGCTGAGCTCTGACTTTGGCGCAGGATGCTCCCAGGCTCGTCCCTTTGGACGAATAGATGGCACTGCAAATGATTAGGACTGAAACCAGCACCATCCTTGTTCAGACCTGAAAGGACACATGCCCGGCTTTGTACTGCCTGCTTTGACAGGGACAAGTCTGGGACTTCAGCAACAAACAAAAAGGTGCAAATGGACTTGTTCTGGTTTCAATCTATTGGCCTGTCCAGGAAATGCCCCACTATGTGCCGCCTTGGATCCTTGTCATCGACGACTGGGCTCGACTGAAAGTTGGTAATGGCAGCGGCGGAGCAGGCAAATATGCACTTGCACACACTCTGCCCCTGACGCTCAAACCACACTAACAGCTAGGTTCCATCTACTGTTGATGCCCTGAAGTATTGCAAGTGCGGACAAGACAAATGCAGGGTGCGTTCCCGAGAAGAGCTGCTACATGACATCTGCGGGCCCCCCTCCCTACAGACAATGTTGAACTGCCGACATATGACTATCTGGCCTCGGAGGACGGGTTACGAGTCTGGCATCAACATTGTGCACGGGGGACAGGGGTCCGCTTGCAGACGGCGCTGCGGCGAAAAGGGTGGGCGTAGCCCATCATGCGGAACTTGCAATATTCCGGGCTTTCCACAGTACCCACGATATTGATGTCAATTCCTACACACGCACAAACACACACGGCCATTGGGCCGTTGGGATAAGGGTCCAAGTACTTGCCAATATCTAGCGTGGCCTGTTCCAGGAAGTGCTCCGGTAATCGTGACTCGAGTGTCCTCACTCCAAACACCGGAATGCGCTTCACTTCGTGTGCTGCAGCAAGAATCCCATCCTGCACGTTTCTTGCGGTTGCCTCTGGGCATCGAATGAATCACGCCAAACATCTGACAAGCCCCAGGTATCGAAAAGCCAGTGCCTGACTGCGTGACTTCTTACCAATGAGCTGGGATCTTCCACCGGCGGGTTTCCCTGAAAAGCAATTGCTAAAGCCCTGCAGTGATTCGCAAGTGTGCGTGACGATCAATTGCCCCCGTAAGAGCTCTTTGATATGCATATTGTGCATGCAACTACGTCGATTCTATATATATGTATATATATATATAGTACATGTGTGTGTGTGTGTGTGTTGAACACCATGTTACCCCTTGTCCTTGTAATTACCCAAGATGTTGGCCCCCAGTGCCCAGCTACCCGCCCACAAGTCGCCTGCAAGCTGTTCATGTCACTGGCCTCGCGGGCCATGCGGAGCAATTTGGAGATGGCAGACATGCCCAATAATCAATGCGAGACTCCAGGGTCTTTGATGTTGCACGGAATCACTGCCTGATGCCCACACAAAATACAGGGAACCATTCGCTTTGCCAACGGACGGCTTTTGAACATGGGGAGTTCGAAAGAGGTGCGGCTACAAAGTCTAGCTGATCTACAGCTCAGATCGATCAACGCCAGAAACAACACAACCCGTTACCCTTCCTCCAACACAATTAAGCATGTTCGTTTCAAAGCCGCTCGGCCGCATGAGAACGTCGTAAAGCCGCAGCTGTCCACAGGATGTCCTTTAAAACTTGATGCATTGAGAACACGTCTTGACATCCTAGCGATGGTAGCGAGAATCGTAAAGTAGCCCTTTTGGCAAACAAGCAAGTTTTAAAGAGCTGGCTGATTTGGAAGAACCAAAGGCCTCAGCCTTGCTGAGGCTTACTTGAAAAGGGCGCCTAAAACAGCTCCGAGACTGTTGTTCGGGGGGAAACCCCATAGAAAACCAAAGGGCTGCGGGGGCCTATCTTCCTTCAGCCCGCGCACCTCAGCGATGCACTTCTGGCGCGTTGTCTGCTCTGTGAGGGCGGCCGGCCGCAGCGCGACCTGAGACTTTGTGGGGGGGGGGGGGGCTGGGAAATGAGTACTCTTACACATATCCACTTGTGCATGTCCAAGACCAACATATTGCACATTGCGCGTAGACTAAACCTATACAGTGCAAATACTGCTGGGTGAGAAAACTGTACCTGCCCAGTAGAGTATAAGGGCAACGTGAGTTCGAACCACAAGGCGGTTCAAAGCCGTGTCTTTCGCACTCGGCAATGTTGGCCCACATGAAAGACGACATGAATCGGGACTCGATACGGCAAATGAGCCCTTGCCTGCATACTCAAGGAACCTGCCAAACCCTAAAAACTCATGTCAGGCAAAACCAGGCCAAAACTCCAGGTTGTTGCCCGGAAGGCTCGCCTTATGGCTGTTGGTTTGATGTATCGGATCACTTCCAATTGCCGAAAGTGCCAACAAAACGATACTCAACAATCATGATAAAGTTTGTCTAAAACTAGAAGGAAATACAAGCCAACTCAAGCAATGGCCTGCTCCGAAGGAAGGACAAACAACAGCAAGCAGGCATTGCAGGGGACATAGCGCAAGCAAGCCCAAACCCTCAATTCGGAAGAAGCGATTCCGCCAGTTGCCCCATCATGAGATTGTCTAGCAACACATCTCCTTTGAGCAGGCAAAAAGTACAGCTCCCGTTGTCGAGGTATGACCGCGCTAACAATAGATTTGGAGCCATGAAGGGGAGAACCATTGCAGACCCATAGTGACATTACTCACTCTTGGAAACAATGAAAGCTAGTGGCAAGCTGTGCAAACCCTCTTTTGAGTGGTCCCAAAACCCTTTGACTGGAAACCGTTCCCTTGAGGGACCCTGGTTAGAGGGACCAAGGGGTTTCACTTTTCCACGCCTGGGCAAAGAAGTCGCTGCAGGGATGCAAACCTGGCAAAGCACAAGAAAAAGATGGAGAAACGATGCAGCAAGTGCCCGAAATGGAACGAAGCTCTAGAAGCAGCAATACTCCAAGCGACTTTCTAGGGAAACCAGAACACATATGCCTGTGTGGATATGTACCTATGTGCATATATGGTCACACCCTGTATATGTGCATGCATGCATGTATGCAAGTATGCATGTGTGCGTGTATACATGTCTGCATGCATGCCTGTATGCGTGTATACAGGTATGCAGGTATGCATGTATGCAAAGTATGCATGTATGCATGTGTGCATGTTTGCATGTATGCAGGTATACAGGTATGCAGGTGTGCAGGTGTGCATGTATGCATGCATATATACATACATTACTTATGTACATACATTACATTACATTACACTACACTACATTACATTACATTACATTGCATTACATTGCATTGCATCACATTAGGTTACAATACATTACAATACAGTAATTGCATTACATTACATATTACATTACATTGCATTACAGTACAATACAGTAGTTACATATTACACTACATTACATTACATTACAGTACATTACATATTACATTACATTACATTACATTACATTACATTACATTACATATTACATTACATTACATATTACATTACATTACATATTACATTACATTACATATTACGTTACATATTCCATATTACATTACATTGCATATGACATTGCATTACATTACATTACATTACATATTACATTACATTACATTACATTACATTACATTACATTCATTTCATACATTACGTACATTACATACATTACATACATTACATACATTACATTACATTACATTACATTAAAGCACATTACATTACATTACATTACATTGTATTGCATTGCATTACATTACATTGCATCACGTTACATTACATTGCATCACATTGCATTACATTACATTACATTACATTACATTACATTACATTACATTTACATTACATTACATTACATTTACATTACGCATTACTACACATTACACTACATATTACATTACACTACACATTACATTGCATTACATCACATTACATTTACATTACTATACATTTACATTACATTACATTACATTACATTACACAACACATTAGATTACACATTACATTACATTACATTACATTACATTACATTACATTACACTACATTACATTACATTACATTACATTTCACATTACATTACAGTACACATTACACTTCACATTACATTACAGTACAGTACATTACATTACATTACATTACATTACATTGCATTGCATTGCATTGCATTGCATTGCATTGCATTTCATTACACTACATTACATTACATTACATTACGCATTACATTACACATTACGTTACATATTCCATATTACATTACATTGCATATGACATTACATACAGTACATTACACTACACTACATTACATTACATTACATTACATTACATTACATTACATTACATTCCATTACACATTAGATTACACATTACATTACATTACATTACATTGCATTACATTACATTACAATACATTACATTACATTACACATTACATTACATTACATTACATTACATTACATTACATTACATTGCATTGCATTGCATTACATTACATTACATTACATTACGCATTACATTACACATTACGTTACATATTCCATATTACATTACATTGCATATGACATTGCATATGACATTACATTACATTACATTTACATTACATTTACATTACATTACATTACACAACACATTAGATTACACATTACATTACATTACATTACACAACACATTAGATTACACATTACATTACATTACACATTACATTACACATTACATTACATTACATTACATTACATTGCATTGCATTGCATTACATTACATTACATTACATTGCATTGCATTGCATTGCATTGCATTGCCTTGCATTGCATTGCATTTCATTACACTACATTACATTACATTACATTACGCATTACATTACACATTACGTTACATATTCCATATTACATTACATTGCATATGACATTACATACAGTACATTACACTACATTACATTACATTACATTACATTACATTACATTACATTACATTACATTACATTACATTCCATTACACATTAGATTTCACATTACATTACATTACATTACATTGCATTACATTACATTACATTTCATTACACCACATTACATTACACATTACATTACATTACGCATTACATTACATTACATTACATTACATTACATTGCGCATTACATTACATTACATTACATCACATCACATTACATTACACATTAGATTACACATTACATTACATTACATTACATTACTTAACATACATTACATACATACATACATACATATCATATATGTACGTGTACATGGTAGCTTCTGCGCATCTCGGCCGAAGCCTGTGGTTCCAAGAGAATAGGGCCGCCAAGCACTGGACAAAGGGACCCTGCATTTGTCTAACACGATTCAAATTCGTGCATTGGAGCCAGCAGGTTGGGTAATCGACCGCCCTTTCACCGGCAGTCCCCACCTCCCAGCGGGTACTGGGCATAGAAGGTGAGCGTGTACATACCTGGCAAGCCACGACTGTGGCCTTGTTCCTTCCAGCCTGTTGACTCTCGCATTACAAAATGAGTGCGGAGCCCTAGCAGCGTCTACAACTGAAGCCGTGAAATTGCTTCAGTTGTCGTTCGCCCAATTGAAACGCAACCCTGATTTCTATTGCCCCGCGCAAAAGGGAAGGACAATGACAACGACATAGTGTGACATTGTGTAGCATAGTGCACACCCGAGGTTGTCGCCAAAAGTTGCCGCAAATGATGCTTGAGGGGATTGGGACTTTGGCACAACCAGGCAAAATCAGGATGCAAATGATGCCAGGCAAAATCAGGACACAAATGATGTTGGTGATGCAGAGCAATGGCGTCACTAGTAGGGCTAACAAAACATCGTGCTGCGTGTGATTCACGCTCTGTGAAGCACACACTCAAATTCTGCAAAAGGCCAGATCATGATGCAAATGATGCTGGTGATGCAGAGAAGTAAGATAGCGTCACACTACGTGAATTCAGCATGTCAGCCAGACAGTCTTGATCGAGGCCAGAAGCAGGTCTGAAATAATGCTTGAGGGGATTGAGGCCGTGAAAGTCACAAACTCCGAGTGATATTATTTCAACGGAGGTTACCATGAAATCTCCAACGCAGTTTGATAACTCCTGCCAACCAAGTTGACTTTAATGAGCCCAGGGAATCCTGTTTGGCACGGCTGGCAGGGCATGACTGAAGGCCAGCCTACGAACGCTCCTCCCGTCCGTCCTGGCTGCAGAAGGCAGAAGATGGAGTGCCGCGGCACAGGCCCGGGATGCTTCATACTCTTGCACCTCGGGTCTGAGCGAGGTCCAAGGTGAAGCGAGTTGGGATTGCACTGGGCGCATGGCAAGACTTGCCTTAAGGCGTGCAGACAATCCGTGTTTCTCAACCTCTTGCTCAAACATCGCGGCACCGAAACAGGTCTACTGCCCCCAAAAGAATTGTCTCTGGCCCCACATAGCTGCAAAAAAGAAGTGCTCACCTCATTTCATGAGTCTTGCGGCCCCAGGAAGAACTAAATGGTCTTTCGCCTTCTTCATGTTGATCAGGGAAGCTTTACTATCATCCAGTGACCTTCAGAACAAGAGGGTGTCTTTTTCGTTGCCTGGTTGATTTTGAAGGACCCGCCCCCACCCCCGCGAGACAAAAATGGAAAAGCGTACCAGCAGGGAAAGGGCAAATATCGGTGCTTACTGAACCTGGAAATCTCCTTCTCGATGGGTTTGAAAGGAGACATTCAGAAAACCAAACATTGCCGGAGACTGCACATCTACAAACACCCGTGGAGAACAGCCACGCGAGGGACCTCGGATCGCTAAGCAGGCAATTGGCGCCCCGGCGGCTGGACGCTGTCTCCTGTGGCAAATCTGACACAAACTGAGCTCGATAGCGCCTGCAAAGCCAAGTACGACAAACTCATAACAGCTAGAGGGTGTCCACGGCGCCGTTGCACTCATATAGGGACGTCGTTTAGAAGCCCTTTTGTAACCCTACATCTATCCGCTCCGGGTCGCGGCCCGGCCTTGAGGCTGCGCGGACTGGCCTGGCTGGTTGAAACCGCCCTGGAGGTTTTCAGGGGAGAGGCTCGCTGCGTCTCTCATTGGGAGTGACTCAAGGTCGTTGGGCAGTTTCATGATGCAGGGGGAAGCATCGTGGCATCAACTGAATGTCTGTTGGCTCTTCCCATTGGTGAAGCCCAGTGCGTTCCGAGTGAAACCAAGATAAACCAAGCAATCATTGAAAGTGGGGGTCGCACGATGATTGGGCGGTAGGCTACATTTGTGAGCAACTCTGTTACTTGCATGGTGTAGTGCTCCGGACTTGACATAAGTCGTGGTCAGATATGCTGCGCCCCTAATGGCCCTGGGGACATTTGGGATTGTCCCCCTTTGCGAAATTGAGTAAGTCCCCTGTGTGCCTCGCAATATACTACAGACTCATGTTAGATAGCGATTAATAAAACGGGAGTGAATACAGAAAAACAAAACTCAAAATTATTCACTCTCCTGAAAAGCAAAAAGGGTAGGTATTACATTAAAAAACTATGCCTGAAATCCCAAAAATATGCCCCCTTCCAAAGAATGGACTATTTTTGAGGGTTGAAACGTCTGAGTCCAGCCAGAAATGTCCAGAATTTCTGGATTGCTTCCTGTCCCAAACCACCAAATTCCTTATCAATCCCTGACAAATTTTCAAGGGGGTGGCACACGGAACCCCCAGGAAGGCAATAATGCAGTTTGTTTAAGGGTAGGGAATTGTGAAGAAAAAAATGGCCAGCTGCCAAGAAGAAAGCCCTGCTGTTCTCAGATAAAGCCAGAAATGTCCAGAATCTCTGAATTGCTTCCTGTCCCAAACCACCAAATTCCTTATCAATCTGAAAAAAAAAAATGGCCAGGGCAGCCTGCCAAGAAGAAGAACCAATACTAAACCAATTCTAAACTGTAGTGAGTCAACTGAAAAGAATACTGAACTAATACTAAACCAATTCTAAACCGTAGTGAGCCAGCTCAAAGGAATACTAAACCAATACTAAACCAATTCTAAACAATACTTACTGGAAAACTACTCAGGCAGGTCCCAGTCTGACCCCCATTTTGTTTTTGGGGGTTCTTGCTATTGACCCCCCCCCATTCGTTTGAGGGGGAGGGAGGGGGGGGGGCCCTTTATTAATCACTCCCCAACATTATTGGATATGTTGACCAAACTTCTTGCTTTCTTGGGATTTTGTTGCGTTTAATGATTAGGAACGTCAACCGCTCAAAGTGCGGATCGCCATTTTCCATACCGTCTTCCAAAAGACTTTGCTGCAAAGAAGTTCGTAAACCTATATGAATCAAATCGACACATACAAAAATCAAAGCTTTTGCCCAAATCGAAGAACAAGGGACATAGAAGGCTGACCGACATTGTATCCCACCTGCCACCCCAGTTAAGGGAATCTACAAGCCCATGGAGGCGTGAGCTGTGCACATACCCTACTGTGGATGGACGGAATCCATTTCGCACCACTTCGAAACGTTGAAACCCCCGCTTGTTGACATTCACAGAAAAATCATAGGGTTTCTTAGTTGGTGCGAAATGGATTTCGCAACCATCCACAGTAGGGGCACATGGTCGTTTTCCTTGAGCCACACCGTACCCCCCTCGTCCGCGCTATGCGCACCTTGGGCCGTGAGCTTGAGGCGGATGTCCACACCGTCGGAGTGGTGTGTGGTGGCCCGAAAGATGCAAGTCTCCGACACCTGGTACGGGATGGAAGGTGTAGGAAGTCACCTGAAAGAATCTGGAAAGAAAGGCTGGGCGAACCTTCTGCCAAGCTGGGACTGGAAAGGGCATCAGGTCGTTGAGTGGGTGCATGCCTGACCAAAAGAACAACTCCCTTCTCAAGCGGCAGGGTTCGGGCTTGCCTCTCTTCCACAGCGGAACAATTGCTGCACTTTGTTTGGATGCGCTGCTTCTCTTCCTATGCTTTGCTTTGTTCATATATGGCTCAAACACGTGCATACAAACGCTGATACTGAAACTCCACATTTGACGTAGCGATGCCAACGTTAGTGGTAATCGAAAGGTCCCCAGTCGCACACCCACCTCCAGTGAGATATCGTGCTGCATGTTCTCCACCTCCCAGGCTTGCGCCACGGCGTTTCTCACTGAACAAACTGACCTTCCGACAGCTTCGGATCATGTGCCGCTCGGGCACATGTTCATCGGCCCGTTGTTCAACCGCACTGCACCGGCAAAACACGACGATAGCCGAATGGACCACTCACCCGCCTCCTTGGGCGGGAAGCCGAAGCGATCTCGGATCCAAACATCTGGCCGGATCCGACCGAATTTCTACCCAAGGGAATTTATGAGACTCTCTCTCGAGAGAGAGAGAGAGTGCAACCAAGGCCAAGTGTCCTGAAGTTCTCATCTCCCGTTTAGAATGTCCGCTGCTGGAGTTTTAAGGTCAAGCTGGGAAGCGAAAGGGGTCACAGCGCCAAATGCTCATTGGTTCTTTGCTCAGTTTTTGAGCAACGGAAGTAACAGGGCTTGCAAACTCAGTCAATAGCCATGTCGCTTTTGGGTCAACTTCTGGTAGTGAGCAGTATTGACCCCTGCCTTGCACCCAGTTGTTCTCTGATCTGAATCTTGCTTCGCTCCGCACGATGCTCACCAATTGGCAGGGTAGAGTTGGTAGGAGCTGCACGGTTCATCCGACCAGAGCCATTCAGCCCCTTTTGGCTCTCAAACGATGCTCCGCGCCAACCAGCTGATTGGCCAATGGCAACCTGCAACAACCAACAAGGCTACACTGAGCTCGCCGCCTTGCGGCCAAGCTGAAAACACCCTGATGTCACTCTGCAGAATCTCATCCCCCACTTAGGCTCTTACATGGGTCCCGCCAGGCTAGAGGGTCTCAGTGTTGAGACGCATGCTTTGAAAATACCTGTGCGATCAACCAGACGGCCAATCAAAAAAGAAACGACGCATGACAACTTTCAATTGCTGCTGTACTTTCAAGTGGCCATGAGGGGAAGGGAACCCAATGGGCTCGCCTTTCCCTACCCTGTACCCTCAACAAACGCACCCCGCATCCCCCTCCCCCTCCCCCCGCACTGCGCTCTTGCTCTTGCCAGGTGCACTTCTTCCGTAGATGTACTCATCGCCATCGCCGCCCAACTGGCAACGAGGCAGCGATCAACGATTTGGCTGGTTTACCCACATGCACAATGTGGGGATAGGCCCTGGTTGAAATACTTCAGTTTCGGTTGTTTGCTTTGAGTCACGGTCCACACTGCGAAGCGCATTCTAGTTCCACCCCGGAACACGCTTGTAATTAGCTTTGGGGCCCCGCATTCAGGCGACATCCAGCACCTGCTCCCAGTCCGATGAGCAGGTGAGTGGGACTTCGATCAGCCTCATTCTGGCAGGGGGCAGGGGGTGACCCAATGTACGGTTCGCAAAGACCGGAAATGAGTGAGTGCCCTTGTTCGGTGGAAATTTGACAAGCCCCCATGTCTCTCCCAAATGGACCGACTGGAGAATTTGACCAAACCTCAAATAATCACCAACGTATCAAGACCACGGAGGCGCATTCTAGGCCCAGGGAGAACTTGGCAAACCTTTCGAAGGGGAGGATGCAGGCGACTTGCCTCATCTAGCAAACCACTTGAAAGTTCCTTCCATGCAGCTTGTGCACAAGGCCCGATGATCAAACTCAAAAGACCAACCGGGTCCGACACAAACACATCGCTTGGTCTTCAACCGAACGGCAAATATCTCCGTCATGCTCCGCAATCCTCAGTTGCGACGGCTGCGCCAAAACTCTTCACCCGTTCGAGCAGAACTCCAGCCAAGGCCGGCGACACGAGCTGACCCCGACACCCAGACTTGCGCAGTACTCGCGCCTTGCGGGATGTAAGCGGAGGGGCATGCAGACTTTCACGTGAAGGCGGTGGCATTCAGAGAGTCCCTTTGTGTTTGGGCAGTCAAAGCAAGACCGTGGTAACCCCCCAGAAGGAGCTTGCTCTCCCGTACCGAACCAGCCGACCCCATGGCCTTCTCCGTGGAGAGCTTGTTGGGCGACTGGACGATCCGCTTCGGAAGCCGCGCGAACCTCCAGCAACCCAGGCCTCTCTGAGAACAATGTGCAATGGGCCCACTTGTGGGTTTGGGTCATACCAGTGGCATGCTTCGCGGGCAAGTACAGCCCTAAACCTCGTGCTTTCGTGGGCCATCTGCCAATCGAAGTCTCTATCGTGGCAAAAGCTGCGAGCTCACCCCACCCCACACCACCTCACCTCACGGTGCCCAAGGTCGACAAAAGAAAGGCGATAACGTTCCCCCCACAAGCCGAAAGCCAATGCTGCACGCAGGCAGGGTGCCTGCTATAGATACCTGAAGGGTGTGCTCCGATACGAGCATAGTTCAGCGGGCAGTGAATTAAAATGAACACGAAGATGTGGGGCCAGGTTGGCTCCGAATGTAGGTGTGTAAAGCAATGGCCACACGTGCAGCAAGCGTGGCAATGCCCTTTGTACTCGCCATGCGTATATCGGTAACCTACGTCAGGCTCGGACCATGAATGTGTGCGGAGTGTCAAGAACCCCCCCACTCGCCCCACCCCAGACCTTGAAAATGCCTGATCCTGGCCATATGGAAAAACACGACCCCCTCCTACGGTTGGGCGGCAAAACAAGTGGAAGCGATTCTTAGTTTGGACATGATCTTGAGGGACAACAGCCACACTCATACGTAGCAAAGGTTTGAAAGAACTGACATGCTCATCCTGGGGCTTGTGGCTGATAGCTTCTCTCCTCTTGGGGCTGTACCGGGTCCGAGGCAACTTCCATGCGTAGACAATATCTGAAGAAGCAGCATACTATGCCCCACGCGGTAGAAGTTCTGAACATGTCTCAGCCCTAAACTAAGAGATACTCGAGTGTTGAAACTGGTAGGGTATTTGATAGCACTTCCACAAGGGCCGACTTTGCCAAAGGCTCACTTCATTTGAGCAACGGGTCAAATCGCGAATGTAGTGGGCACGTTCCCCTGGCAATGGAATGGCTCACTCACATACACAAAATCATACACCCTTAACTTATGCAACTGCCAAAGCTTGGACATAGGCCCCAAAGCTTGGCGCATATGTGTATATATATACACATAATGTATTATAACAAAATATAATGTATGTGATATAATATACTGTTATATCATGTAATATCTTGGTTATTACAATATTTCACCAGCCTCCGTGCTCGGCGTTAAGCAGAACACGCCTGGAAACTGAGGGGTGACACCATCTACCAGCCGTGTACCACAAAGGGGCACCTGCCCAGTTTCTCCCAGACAGACCAAGCACCTATACGAAAATCTGACCAATCCGAAAAGGCTGGGCTAGTTCGCATGACAAAAGGGCAGCTCCTGACATGGGATCCGCCAAGACTGCTTCACAACCGGCAGGTGCGTGCGTCCACCAACCCTGATGAAAGCAACCAACACATCAAAAGCAGCGCCTACTGTACACAGCGCATTCGCAGCCCTGCTCAAGCTGTGTACGCCATCCAAAGTAACCGTGTACCTCAAAAGGCATCTGCGTCCACAACCACCACCAAGGCCCTCGGATGTGCAAGGTCCTCCAGGTCCATTGGATGCCCACCCGCCCAAATTAGCCGCCCCAGCCGCTCCTACTGGGAGGATTTGGGCCAAACAGCTATTTCACCAGCCTGAAATGTTTGGTGGTTGGTGGGCTATTCCCCTTATAAACCACCATTTAGGGTGAGGTCGTGTGAGGTCGTTATAATTCACCCAGCTAGTATACAATAATATCCTATATAACGTGTATGTATGTATAATAATCGTGTTTGTTTATCTATGTACCTATGTATGTATTTGCTGTTATTTATTTGCTTACTTCTGTTTTGATTTATGTAGTTGCTTGCTGGTTCATCCATCCAGTTCTTTGTTTATCTATCTATTGAGTTGCGTTTCTATCTATGCATCTATTTGTTGATTAGGGATGCATTTATGTGTTGATTCATTTACTTGTCTATTTACAGTGTACTTCTGTATGTATTTATTTGTGCTTACTTGCTGATGTCTTTGCTGATGTATTGGCTTGCCGTTCTATTGTTTGATTGTCCGATTCATGTATGTGTGTATATTCTGCTTTTTAACTGGTTCATATATATATATATATATTCGTCTGCTTGACCTATGTCACCATGGCCTCTGGGGGCCCCTGGCTCGCACATCCAGGCCGAAGGGCCCACCTGCGAGGCGCGAAAACCCGTGTTTGGTTGCGCATGGGTAAAAGATGGGTCACCAAATGGCGATGAATTTAAATAGGGAACCCCCTAAAAAGTGGTTGGTGGACATGAATCAGCACCTGAATGATGTCCACCAGAGGGTCCCTACTCAAAATCCGTGGCCATATGGATGTAAAGACATGGATCACAAGTTCTGTGGGCTTCCATACAGCACAAGTTAACATGGAGGTCACAAAACAAATCATGCCTGCGGTTGGGAAAAACGGAACGTGGACAAGTCATCGAGCAGGTACGTGCAAATGTCACTACAGCATGTCGCTGTGTTGTCCGGACATCTTTGTCGGCACAGGAGCCAAGCAATGCACCTTCTGCTCCGGGCGGGTTCGCTTCAATCCAAAATATGCCGAAACAGAAATGCAAAACAACCACCAGCTAAGTCCGATCCAGAAGTCACTGAATACCGCTCCCTTTCAAAAGGGAAGCCAAAAAAAGCTTCAGGTGGGGAGCCCCCTTCCCATGTATCCTCTTTATCTATCTTCATCTAATATGACTCTGGACTCCAGATTGGCTTGGAAACGGGAGGCCTTAAAGCTCCTTCCGGGGCAGCCGACTCATCACCTCCTCCCCAGCCTCGAAGGGCGTGAGCTTGGCCTCGAACTTGGCGCTGTACTCGAAGTCGAACTCCAGGCAATGCCGACCCCTCAGCATCGCGGCTGAAAAAACATCGGAGGCCCGCCATCTGGGCGTCTGGGGGCCGGTGCTGCGGCTTCTGTTCCGGACTTCCGGCGTTGCGATTTTCTTGCGCGGCGTCATGCTGGTTGGTTCATGAGTTGGTTTCGAGGGTGGATTTGTGGGATGAACCAGCTAGGAATCAGAGCTGGGGTTGGGGTTGGGGGTGACTCGGACGTGGCAACCATACGTTCCATGGCTGCCAATCAGCACTTGATGGGCGGATTGGGTTCTCGAGCGAAGGGTTTTATCCCCGCCGAACCAGCGTTCAATTGATAAATCCTGGAGTCAAACCCTTTGAGGGATCCAATGACTGCGATGAAGGAGTGCTTGTGTGCCTGGGCCTTGTCCAAGAAGGCATAGTCTGAACAAAAGAAAAAGCCACAAAAACGCTTCATGCGCCCTGTTGTTTGTATTGAAAGCAAGGCGTTTAAGCTCCAAAAGCAATACTCCTGTCATGCAAGTGCTCAGCAGCAGTAGATCACTGCGTAAATATACTCCTGATGTGACAGGGTGATGACATGAGTAGCATCTAAATATACGCAGCCACAACAAGCTATGACGGGTCATACAACTTGCGGCCTTTTGTGGGTCACAAGATTTTCGGCAAAGCGACCGAGGCCCAAGCTTCTCAGGCAGAGCGTCCGTCCACTCGCCCATGCTGGCAGCTAGAAGCCAAAGCCTCAAAGGCGATTTCGATTTCGTCTTTGCAATTCGACCTAGGCTTGAAGTTGCAATTCGATTTCCCGCCAAGCTCCGATTGAAGGCAAGTGATTGATGGTTGGCTGGTGGCTGCCAGTTGCTGGTGGCGGCTGGCTGGTGGCTGCCAGTTGCTGCTGGTGGCTGGCTGGTGGCTGCCAGTTGCTGCTGGTGGCTGGTGGCAGATGGTGGTGGCTGGTGGCGGCTGGTGGCGGCTGGTGGCGGCTGGTGGCTGGAGGTTGGTGGACTGCTTTTGGTGGGTCAGCAGTTGGAGGCCACTTTGGCAGCCCCCTCCCTACAAAAAGTGGGCAGGCTCGGCCCTGCTGACCTTGTTGACCTGCAAAAAGCCACCAAGCCAGAAGCAAGTTGTGGCTCCAGCCCCGAAATAGCTGTCAGTGTTCAGAAACTCGCTGTCCTCGATTGACAAGCTAGTTGGATTTCCATGATGTTTGTTCTGTTTTGAGGCCTCAACCTCTCCAAGAAACGCAGTGTGTGTTCAACATGAGGGTTGACTCTGGGTTGCTAGAGTCATAATTGAGTAGACACTCCAAAGGAGGGCTCCGACTCTGGAAGTATCAATGAGATATTTCCGAAATGGGTGAAGTGCGTGAAAGCCCCTGGCAAGATCCTCGCAGCCGGTGCTTCCAGAGGCTGGTGCTTGATTCCTTTCAAGGTGCAGGTGGAATCACTCTTCAGGAGATCAGGAATGGAATTCTCCGGCCTTCAGAATACTGGGAGAGAAAAAATGAAAGAAACGGCCTCTTGCGGCCGTCGTTTGGACCAACTGTGCTGGCTTCTTCCAAGACTAAAGACTGACGTCAGCCACGCGCAACTTTGGACCCCTTTGGAAGGGCAGGGCCCGTGCTGAGAAGACAAAACGGGGGGCGCCCGTCTGCCAACGAAGCTCCAACGCTGAAACACCAAGTGCCGGGCTTGTACCGGAAGCCGGTGGGCATCGCGTGATCCACGATCTGGGCGTGGGAAAGACACAAACCGAGGGTTCTCCGGATCGCACCCGGGGATAAGGGAAACTCTCCATGCTTGCTTCCGTAGAAACGACTCGAGATTGCCCCAAAATAACCGGGTTTTTCTGGTTACAGCCAGCAATGGGTGGGGTATTTCCTCGGTTGATGCAATCAAACCAAAATGTCGACAACCGGACATGTTCAGATAGACCGGAATAAGCAGTTGTTAGTAGCCAAATCAAGGGGGCAAAAGCACAATCTTGGGGGAGGAGGCTTGGAAAGAGGTCTTGGCCCACTCAACGTGAATTCTGTGTTTTGGTTTTTCAATTCATGCGTGAGGGGTTGTCGGCCTTTGTTTTTGTATCACCATAGTCCAACCATCGCCACTGACAATCAATGCTTACGAGCATCTCAAAGCACATAGATGCAGAAGGTCAAGGCTCAGCATCCATTTCGGGCCAACACACAGCAGCCCAAAATGGAAAGCCCAAAGCTTAAAGCGCAGCTCGCAGCTAAGATGCGCTGCCCGGATGGATGAAGCCCATCCACCCCCCCCGCCCCCCCACCTACCCTGCCCCCCCCGGTCCCACGCTGGCTGCAGCAGGCTCACCTCTACTTGCTGAAGTCAATTGAAATCGACTGGGCTCGCCAACCTTTCACTCTTGCACCTGCTTGTGCAATCCAAACTTACATTAAAATACAACACACAACGTCCCCGTATACATTCCCCCAATAACTTGCGTCACCATGCTCGTGCACTCATGCAACTGCTGTAGGCATGCCCCAGCCATACCCTTCATTCACACGTTCAATGTGCTTTTCGATTGAGAACAGCTTCAATCAGGGGGCATCATAGTTCCACCCAAACTTTGCACACTGATTTGTATGTCCATGAAGCTGCGATGGTTACAACCTCATTGGAGAGCTGCCTCTCCCCACACCCCGCCTGGCCATTGTGCACAGGCACACCTCCAAGGCATCCCATTGCCTCGGCTCCGCACAGGGCTTTGGCTAGGCCCCAGTACCAGGTCTTGAGTATGACTCGGATAAGGCTGTCTGTCTCACCTCGGTGATCCTGCGCAAAGCTATCCCCCACGCCAGATCCGAACTCTTCACATCGCTGCCCTCTTGCACCCTTGTGGCTGCTTATCAAATTTGCTGACTCCCTTGAACTTCGCGCCTTGCCATCTGCAAATAGCCGCAAGGCGGCTATGCTGAATTGGGGCGACACGCAGTGGCGGTCCCGACACCCATGGCACACTCAAGGGCCGGCCATAACGAAGGAGGGCGAAGCTGCAATGAAACGCGTCGAGTGAGTTCCTTCTTGCAGCTCTTGGCATGGGGCGCCGGACGGAAGCCCTTTACCATGAGCGTTCAACTTTACAGAGGTTAACATTTCGGAGCCTCTGAGCATGGCCGATATGAGTGCTTCTCAAAATTGGGGGATGCCTATGGTCGCCTGGTTTCCTGGCTTCATCCAAAAATGGGGTACCGCCTCCTATTTGGAGAACCCATCGCCTTCACTTCGGGGCCCCGAGCGCACTTCGGGGAGTCGGCGTCGCCGTCGGGGGTGTCCTTCAGGTCAAAGAGCTCGATGGCCAACTGCGCGGACGGCGAAGGGCGAAAGGTGCCGGGGATGTGCCGAAACTGGGGGAAGGAACCCGAAAACCAGAGTTTCTTGACCAAGCTTGAAGGGGTGCCCTTCCAGGGCACGTTTAAAACAAGAAATCTTTTGGGCTCCCTTTGCACCAAGATTAGGGTACCCTCCGCTTTGCACCAAGCTTAGGGTACCCTCCCAGAAAACACACACCCGCTTTGTCCTTGCTTCAAGTGGCGTTAATTTCGTTCGAAGCTCCGGTCGGCCAAGTTTCCTCAGGTTGGTCCAAAGGAAAACTAGGCGGGCAGTTTCACCCATTTGAAGGTCCGACCGATGCTAGGAAAAACCCAGAAATCAATCAGAGCGATAATCCAAAGGACTCGAGGAAGTAATCCTGAAGGTTCTCTGACCGGCAAATGGTTTGCGGCATGTGATCCATTGTCAAAACCTGGATGATGTGTGGGTGAGTGTTGGTGTTCTATGTTTGGGTTCCAGTGAATGGCAGTGGGTGTCTGTGTTGAACGAACTTGGTCGGCCAAACAAAGAAGAAAGACGGCCAGTTTCTTGAATGGAGGTTCACCCAAACGCATCACAGCATGTGCAGGTGTCAGGGTCATCAGCTGGCTTGAAGATGTGCCAAAACAAGGGCGGAAAGGCCAACTCACCTCCAAGCTTCCGTGGATTTGTGAACAAGCTTCTACCGATCAACCAACGTCAGTCCTGGTAAGCACACGTTCGTGAAATGGCAGTTCAGCAGGAACGATTGTCTTGTCTGGGCCTTTGTGCGCAATGCATGCGTCATGTTTGGGCTGCATCCCTTGATCACAGTTCCACCTAGGTCACGCTGTCCTTGACAGTCACCCCATGCGTACCTCTAGTGTCCCTTGGTGTATCAAATCGCGCAGCGAGCACAGCTTTTTACACGCGCGCGAGATGTCTTTTGTGAGCAAGCTACAGGTGCACCGTTCGGCTGAAAGCAAGGCATGGAGAACTGGCAGTTGCGACAAACAATTTCGCCCTTGGTTGACACCAGGAGAGAGGCGATTGTGATAGCTCAGCAGCTTCAACGAAGGGCTCGCTAAGAACAGAACCCTCTCATGTTTGAGGCCACAAATCCCCTTTGCGGTCGCTAGAATTTGCCCGGATGATCTTCAATGAAGATTGGATTCAGAGGCACAAGTATATAAAGGTTGCCCCCACCCCGTCCTTGCACAGTTCAATGCCAATTGCAGCTCTTGGAAAGGTGCATCTGGACCTATCGCCATAAAAAGATTTGTGGGTCCCTCAGTCTCCAAGCTTCCGTGATCTGATCAGCGTCAGCTGATCCTGAAACTCCTTGGTGAGTTCCTCAGCCGAACCCAACGGAGCAATACGGTGGATGGACGAAATCCGTTCGTACCCCTTCTAGACCATGGTTGAAACCATTGTTGGTTGGCATTTACAGGGGCATCCAATCATTCCAGGGTTTCTTAGGTGGTTCGAAATGGACTTCGCAACCACAGCACCACCAGCTGTCCAAAACAGCCCTGAAAGGGATCCATGCGCCATGTCCCTGTCGCGGCCTTCGGCAAGTCAGAGAATGCCGAGTGAAAGATTTCGCCGATTGCTGTCATGTTGGCTTGCTGATTGACAGCGGCATCATTGGATCCGACAACTTCAAGATGGTTCTATGCCGGAGAAAAAACAAAAAAAGAAGAAACAAAACGTACAATCATTTTCTCCTCGTGCTACTGTCGGCATCAACAGAACGCGTTTACGAATCAATGGCAGCATTGGCCCTTGCTTCTATACCAGTCAAAGCGGTTGGTAGGTTGTGTATCCCTATATTCATGGGGTTTTATCCATCCAAACTGGTGCAGGATTCTGTCCATCCAGTATTTGTGGTGAAGGATCCGAAAAATGATTATTCAGTTTTCTGCGCGAACCACCCCCCGATCGAACGAACACAAAAAAAGCAACAACAAAAAACAAACTCTGGTGAATCTCCTGTGCATCAACCACGCACCCGGGCTTGGCTCAAAATGACCCCCCCCAACCTCAAGTTGGGATCGGGGTTGTTGGTTAAGGGAAACCAAATGGGAAACACCCATTTGTTGGGAATTGCCCCATTTCAAAACACCAACATGTGATACGAGATGCGAAACTTGGAGTTTGGACACTTCTTGCAGGAAGAAGCGTTTGAAAAACGTGCAAGAGCGCCGCACCCCCAGGTTCCCATGCCAGGCATTGACACGTTCTCCATAAATCCTATTGAATGGAGAAGACCCTGTTCACAAACTCCAAGTGGGCTGATCTAAGAGGTGATCCCCGAGGCTGCTGCAATGGTCTGGGTGATGTTGCAGTTCTTGGCCACCCAATCTCGGTCCTTCACGGTTTTCGTTTGAGCAGGTCGGCACTTTCGGATGCGGGAGATGCGTCGAGTCGCAAGCGCGAATGACAAGCCGCGACACGCTACGAACACGTATTGCTGGTTGGCATGGCTTTTTGCACAGCTTCTGAAACAGGTTCATGAGGAGGCTCTGCTTTGACAAGCCCGCGTAATACTCGGACTGAGTAAATCCTGAGACGGCCCTGCGCACATGTGACTGGCTGGAAAGCTCTTTTGACCAAGGCAGAGGGACTGTAGTTTGTTTCAAGCAGTTGTCAATGTTTTAGCCAACCCTGACTCCTTCCATAGTCACTCCAAATTTCAGAAGGCACACAGCCAGAAAGATGTCATACCACAGTGGTTTGACAGGGGTAGCTCGGAACCCAGCCCCTTCAAGGCCAGTCACCTTCTAACAACACTAACACCCCAAACGGGCACTCCCCCGCATGCAATCCTACCAAACCTTCCGAAACAACCTTCCGAAAACTGGGAATGTCCCTTGACCTACTTGGGTTAGGTGGGGTCCCTGCCCAGTGGGTTGCCAATATCTGGCAAAGCCCTGGTTGGTCTGTCTCCCCAAGTTGCTGGTTCTCCTTTTGGCTTCCCTTTCAATCCAAAACGAGGGGTACCAAGGCTCAAAACACGACTGACCCCATCACTTTGCGATATCAAGCCGCCGTCATGGCTCCTCTGCTGCGGTGTAAATCCAGGACGTCCAGCCAACATCATCGTCACTAAGGTCCTGGCGCTCCCCAGCGCCCCAAAACTTTGGGTCTCAAAATGAGGGAACCACCCAAACTGGTTGGCTTCCTGCTGTCCCTTTCCGACCCAAAAGCAGTATCCGCAACTCATTTGTAGACGCACGCCTTTCCGAATCCGTACCCTCTTCTCTTCAAAGGGACTATCTGAAACCATTCCCATCAGTCCTTCTATCGGGCTCAACCACATTTCTGTAGCTGGGTCGAAGTTCCCCACAATTGTCCACTTCAGTGTCCTGCATTCCTTCTTTGACTCTCCCCATTTGATTCAAGCAAATGTGCTCTCTCATATGATGAAAAATTTTCAACCAGGCACCACAGAGCCCAGGTCAGGAAATTGCCGGGCGGATAAGGACATCTGTCCAAGCCATAGACTCTTGGGAACTAACATGGATCGCGCAACACGGAATTTTTCGGAAGAGAATCTGTTGGACCCCCATTTTTGTGGTGAGGGGGGTCCACATTGATCAAGGGAAACACTCACAAGGCCCACAACCATCCAGAGGCAGTCCAAGCAATCTGGTCAAACAACCCAACAACCTTCAACCGGACGTGGGCAAGCAAATACTTGCGTCGGCAATCCCTCATTGATCAAACAGAAGCCAAACTCTCACCAGCACCGATCATGTGTTTCAATGAATCCTTCCAACCGAGTGTGGTCACAAATGGCCTTCGGGACTTGTCTAGAAAAGGGTTCATGCTGTAAAAAAGGGATTCATGAAGAGACTGGGGAAGCATAACATCTCTTGAACACGAGCCCTGGTTGCGCCCAGCACGCACGTGTGAGCAAGATCTCCTGGTCGAGCAAGACCTTGCCTCGCATGCCGCTGGGATCGAACAACCTCGCGTCACCTATTGCAGGGAGTCAATTCTGCTAAATAATAAACTACTCCATGTCTGTCAACTTACCACTCAAAAGGAGAGTTGCGGCAGAACCGCATGAAGCTAAACTATCCAAACAAGGCGTGAAGAGGTTGTCTGAATTCCAGGCTTGTATGAGCCGTCACCTCAGCACGTACCCGTGTTGGCGACCTTCAAAACTTGTCCATGGAAAGCCTGAAGTGCTGAAAGCCGGAGGTGGACCACAAAAGGTACTCACATAGTGGAGGAAGTTAACCCCGAAAAAAGGAGGTGGGCAAAAATGATGCCTCAATTATGTCAAGCCTCCCAGCTGGCCAGGCTCATGCCCAAAAGAAAAAATCAAAGCCAACGTACTGCCTCTCTGCAACTGCAACCTTGGACAGGCCAGACACAAAAACCCAAGTGGCCAAAGCTGCGGTAAAGGTTTCGTTTCAACAAAGGAACATTGGCGTGAGCACGCAGGCCAACACTGCCCGAGCTCAAGATCCACAATTCCAGCCATGGGCATCGACCAAATCCGCCCAAAATCCTTCTTCGTTGCCCTGATGACTTGGATCAAGGCACGAAGAGATGGCTGGTCGCTCTCTGCTGCTTGCGTCTGCAAAACTGTACTGACCCAACCTGAGCCACACTCAAAACCTGATAGTCCAGGACTCTACCCAAACCCACGTCAAATTGGAAGGGCGTCTTGCTGTATCCATTTCTGGTTGGGACTCTCCTTACTAACCTTCACTTACCCGGTGCGGAAGGTGCCTCGTTTTCCTGCAAGCTTTGACCCTCCGAAAAATCGAACCTGCGAGGGACCCCTGGAAGACCATTTCCTCCAGCAGTGCCCCTCGTTCAGATTCCATGTTTGCCTTTCGGGGGAGGGATCGAATGCCTCAGCCTGGGCTCCGCGCCCACGACTTCGGCCTTTTTCAGGTCAACGGCGTTGAGCACATCCCACTTGACTGGGTCCTTCCGAGCCGTTTTTCGCTCCCCAAGAAGTGACCTTTGTTTGGGCAGGACGTCAAAAACATGGCCTGCGGGGTGCCAAAAAGTGCCTACCCTTCTAAGAGTTAGGTTAGGCCATGCGCAACTTTTTTCGGACTCAAAAGTCTAGGGTCCACCCTAGGTGTTTTTGCATTTTTTGAATAAGCGCCCCAAAACAGCCATTTTAAAACATGTTTTGAAACAGTCTAAACACATGCTGATAAATATTTTTTAATTACAGCATACCAAAACGAAAATTGACTTATTTTTTGAAAAACTCAATACACCTAAACATTTTCATTTTCAAAAACATATATTTTCCAAAATATTTCAGAAAATATATTTTTTCAAAAGAGATAAATATATATAGCATTTTAAGAAGAATTATTCAATAAGAAACAACATTTTCAATAATTCAATGAGAAGACTAATAATTGATCATTTTTCAAAATTTGGATATTCCGGAGTTGCGCATGGCCCGCCTTGTAGGACTTTATCTTCAATATATAAAACGCTATACTTACATTATAATTATAACATATAAGGGTATAAATGTTATAATCATAGTATGGTTATAATCAAAATCATTCCCCGATTCTATCAAAATCATTCCCCGATTCTATCAAAATCATTCCCCGATTTTATCAAAATCATGCCCCGATTTCTGTTAAACTCATCACAGTTTCCAATATCAAACTACTAGGTATTTTATATAGGTCTTGTTGCTAAATAATTCTAATAAATTCATATTATTAGAATTATTTATATTTTAATTTTCAACAATTACATATTTACCATCGTCACCCTTAATTAGTTTATAATATTCTAATGTTTGTTCTTTTGGACTTTTGATTTGTCCCTTATTTAACATATCGCAATATTTTTTACGCTTCGTGTCATAATCACCGCTGGGTCTGCCTATCCCTTTCTTTTCAAAGATTTTGTCAATCTTTTCCTTCTCTTCATTGTTATGTTTTGGTTCGTTTGCCTTTGCATCAAGTTTCTGGTCAATAGTTTTTATCATCTCGTACAACAGTTTAACATTTTTACTAACTGTCATTATCTTCTTTGATAGTTCAGCAATAGCATCATTCTCAACTTCAGACATTTCTATATATATTTATTTAGATAATTATTTATTTAATTATATATTTATAAAGTGTAATTATGTTAAATTTACTCTTTAAATACTATTTTTCATCATTTGTTTAACAGTTTCCTGTGTTTCGTTTTCAGTATTATCCGACAGTGATGCATCCTTACCCCATTTAAAAGTTATATTATGAACATCCGTTTCCAGATTTATACTGTCTTTAGTTTTATCAATATTCATTTTCTTATCATTTTTACTTATTTTGAAACTTGTTGGAATGCATGAACATTTACAATTTTTATTATTTTTTATTTCTAATTCATTTTTAAGTTCTAACATCTTTTTGCACATAGGACAAGCAACCTCAAATACTGCTGTTTCTTTAACAATTTCTCCGCTATCTTCATCAGTTGAAGAAACACTTAAACCTGTCTTATTTTTGTTTTTGGTTTTCTTTTTTGGCATTTATATTAATATTTACATTTTTATTTTTGATATATCGTATTCCTAGCTTAAGTATCTCTAATGAATAATAACAGCATTTGTTATTTTATTGTCAGTAATTATTACTTGTTCTATATTCTCTACTTCATCTATTATATTAATATAATCTGAATAACTCCTATTCATATAAATAATAAGATAAAATAGTTATTTAATCTTATTATTTTCATGCATGATAGAATATTCGGAGGGCACAGCACTTGGGGTTTTCTTTACAACGCATCAAACTAATTAGCTTCAATGCTTATTGATTGAAGTTGATGAAAGAGCCTGTTCTACTACGATAGACACCATTCATATCATAGCAATGCTTTCATACAATAAATAATATTAAATTATTTTCTATATATGTTTAATATCAACTATATGACAGATGTTCCAATAATAAAACCAATAAACATAACTGAATATGAATTCAAGCAATCCAAATATGAGCACGTGCCAAAATTACCATTTAGAAGTATTATAGTTGCTTCTTCGACAGGTGGTAAGACTGTCCTTATTCAAAATCTAGTATTGAATGTTTATAGAAATTCATTTGCAAGAATATTTATATTTTCACCCAGCGTCCATAACGACCCTACATTTACAGAAGTTAAAAAATATATCAGGGACGAATTGCACGTGGATAATGAAAAAGAACAAATTTATTTTGACAATTATAATCCAGCAGATTTAGAAAATGTAATTGAAAGACAGAAGAAAATTATTAACTATATGAAGTCTAAAAAGATAAAGAAACTGCACTCAATATTAATCGTTATAGATGACCACGCAGACGACCCTAAATTTGTTGGATATAGTAAATTATTACATGGATTATTTACAAGAGGCAGGCACGATGCAGTAAGTGTGATTTGTTCAACACAAAAATACAATGTTTTAGCGCCTATCATTCGTTTAAATGCCAGTTCATTATATATTTTTAGGTTGAAAATGCCAGTGAATTAATGAGTTTTATTGAAGAAAATAGCGCCATTGTTGACAAACAGCAATTATTAGATATGTATCATCAAGCCGTTAATTTTGCTCCATATTCTTTTTTCTACGTGAATATGAACGCTAAAGACATTAACAAAATGTTCCATATCAATTTTGAACAGGCATTTCATATTACAAATGATTAATAAAGATATTCTAATTTAATATAATATTTTGCCAATGAAACTATGTAGATGTGGTGGATTTTATCGTAGAGGTAATTATAATTTTCATACTAATTCTTGGATACATAAACTATATAAAGTGTTAAAAAGACGACCAACAGACGAGGAATTATTAAGATTTCAAAATAATTTTGTTGATGAAGAAGATTTAATAGATGATATGTGTAGCAATGCCTCAACAAAATTACCCGAAAGTGAAATGACACATTATGATAGCAATTAATAATATTAATTATGTTTTAATATTATCAATTTAAATTAACGAAGCATTGCAAAATTGTAAAGCAGGAAGTTTATATATTAATTTGTCAGATTTTTCTTTTTCTAATTTCTCAATTCGTGCCACACATTCTTGAATAGATTTTATTATTAAAGTATCTGCTCTTGTTTTTTCATCTACTCTTAAAGTCTTAATGTCTTCCATACTGTTATTTGCATCATTTTTACTTTGACCAATACCCATTATATATAATATTATTTAGATTTTAATTTTTCAAAATTATCTTTTTGTTTTTCTTCTTCTTCTGAATTTTCGTCTTCAGTTGGTGCTGGTATTCTGTTGGACTTTCAGACGAAGAACTATGAACAGTAATAGGTGGAGAACTATGAACACTAATAGCTTCATTTGATGAATTGCTACTGCTACTTTGTGCATTTCCTGCTGTTATCTGATTAACTAAATCTGCGATATTTATTGTTGTTGCAATTGCGCTATGTGATAAGTTTAATATTATATCTGCTACTGTAGCGCCGTTGTGTAGCATTATTTCTATCATTCTTGTCAGTTTGAACTTCTTTTCTTCTTCGTCGCTGTTATCCTCGTCTGGTGGTTTCTTTGGCGGTGGTTCTGGCGGTTTGTTGTTGTCAAGCATTTCAGTAAAGGCTGACACCATTGCGTCGCGTTTGTTTTTCAGTGTTTGTGTTGCTTGTGTTCTTGTTGGCTCATTTCTTTTGTATGTGTTGTGCCAAAAGTTTTTAAGCATTATTTTAAACATATTGTCCTGGTTTTCCTTTACCTTAAACGCTTCAAATGTCACATTTAATGGTTGATTTGCATCATTGTATAACTTTTCTTGCGTCTCTCTGGTTGCTGTAGCAATAGTATCTGTGTTGGTTGCAATGTCAACAAATTCTCTCGGTATGCCCTTTTTCATCATTTTCGGTGGTTGTATTGTTGTTGAAGTGTTTGGTTTCATTAGGTTATGTATTGTAAAACTGTCGTCATCATATTTATCATTGAATTTCTGCTTCTTTCTTTTCAGTATAGTTTTAGTTAATATTATCATTATTATTATTAATATTTATATATTATTTCTTACCTTTGCCCTGAAAGCTTGCCTTGAGTTCTTCTATTCTACCTTTGCCTAAATTTACTATCCACCCGCCATTATCAATAGTGTCTAAAATCATATCCACTAAATATTCTTTGTATGTTCTCGCCTTGCCTCTGCCTTTGTGTTTCAATTCTTCTTGTATTTCGCTTTCTTTTGGCACTTGAATTCCTCTTAAATAAAATTGAAGTTTAATATCATCTACTGTTAAATTAGGGTTGTTTTCCCAGTAAGCAGGACTAATATTATTATCTATTGTTGTTTTGAACACTGGATATAATGGTAATGGTGGTGGTTGCTGTGCTGTTGAACTTGATGCTCCTGTTGCTTGTTGAACTGGTGTCGCGTAAAAATTGTCATCTACTGCTTGAGGCGATAGTTCAACATCTTCTACGCGCATTGTTTGCTGGTCGTCTGCTACTGCTCTACCTGCTGGCGCTTGTCGTGGTTCTGTTGGTGCTGATTGTCTGTTTGCCACCATTTTATGAAATAATGTTCCGCCCATCTCTCTTAAATTTGATGCCATCGCTCTACCTACTTCTTCCGCTTTCCGCTTTGTTGCAGTTGCTATATCTTGTAATTGTGTATCTACCATCCCTTCGTGTTGCCTTGCCGTTTGTTGTGGTGTGGAAAAATCATATTCATCATTTATTGCATCAGCGTTTGCTTGGACTGGTGTTTCTGCATTCATTTTGTGAACTGCATAAGTATGCCCGTTTCTGCGTGCTTCTTGTTTCATCATTGCCTCTCTCATTTGTCTGTCTAATATTCTCATCTCTTGGTCTTTCAATAATTCTAAATGGTCGCTTCCATCAAAAAAACTACCCTGAGGACTTGCTTTGAAGAATGTAGCATCTCGGTTAGGTAGTTTTCCCGTTATTAAATCATTTTCGCCAATTAGACCTACAATTTCTTCATAAGTAGGTCGTCGTTTCAATCCAAATTTTGCATATGGATTTATTAATTCTAAACTTGCTGTAGTTGCCATATTTATTATAATAATAGTTATATTATTAATATTATTATAAATGTTCTTTTGTTGCATGTGGTAAGTTAGGACGATATAATTCGCCCATCATTCTATCCAGCTCATTTACATAGTTTGCTCTCTTGTTTCCTTCGTCAATCTTTTTCCTTAATGCTACTGATGCTTCTTGTGAGTTTCTTAACTTCATTTGTTCGTGTAGGTGTTCTAAATATTTTGTATCTCTTAACTCGTAGGGACTGTATTTAATTTGTGATGATTGAAGAAATACTTTCCCCTTGTTCTTCTTCGCATTCTTCTTGTGATGACGATACATTATCTATATTATTAATTAGATTATTATTATTTTGTTGTTGTAAGTGTCCTATATGCTTTTTACTTTTGAAATGCGCTGTCTTATGTATTGTTGTATATCTGCCACCGCACGCACACGTATTTGGTTGATTCCTTACCTTATTAAGTTCATCCTTTTTTTCTTCCCATCGTTTTCTCAATCGTTCCTTTACCCTGTCGGCATTGTTTGTGTTCCATTCTTTGGTGATTTGCTTACATTTTTCTGGGTTGTTTGCTCTGTATTCATCTCTGCTTTCTTTGCGTGTTCGTCCAGCGATGTATCCATTTAGTGTGCCCATACTGCGTATGAATTCACCTTCGATTTTTCGTAAATCTTCTACATTCTTGCACTCTGGACAATCTTGGTTTTTTTCAATATAAAAGTTTTCAACACCTAACTCTCGCATAAGGGCATATAACTTTCTACTTCCCTTGGTTTCGCTATTTGTATGACTCCTATGCTTTGCCATTCTCTTGCTTAGTGGTTGTGTAGTGCTTCCGACATACACATCATCATTTATGTTATTCCTAATAGAATATATGTTTCCATTACTGAAATCTTTCTTACAATATTCTACCATTAATTACTATAAATAACTATTCTTTAAGTTATTTTTAGTAATTATTTAATTGAAAAATGAATGAACTAGTCATACAAGATCGAGCCGGATTCGCGAAGCTCAAGCACACTTTCAGAGATCATATGCACAAACACCTCGCGCACATCTTCATCGGTTGTAAATGACTTGTTTGACCCTTTCAATTTAAAAACGAGTAAGCCTCCTTGTTTCGTATTCTGGCCTGCAAAATGAGTCTGATTCATTTTCTCGAACGATACACCAATAACGAACTTGTCTTCTCTAAACCGCTTATATGAAATACTGAAGGCATCTTGGTCAGGGTTCATATAACTTAATGCTCGTTTTAAATAATATGCGGTTTCTGCCATGGATTGACATTCAAACTCTGGATATTTCTTATTATTAATTTGTAATTGCCAAGTCAAATCTAATTCAGGATTTTGAAAACCTTTACCGCGGAAACGCTCACGACCAGCGCCATCAGGGTCAGCACCATCAAAAATACGAGAATTAATCATAGGATTGTAAAAGTAGTTCCATCTCTTATAAATATAATTATCGTGTCTGTAGTAATTATTACTATCAGCATCTACACCTGCTCTTGGCGCACGATACAATGTAATGAAGCAACCATTTAATTTAGAAGCGGATTTAACAATATTCATATTAATTTCAGTTCCTGCCGCGTTGAATGATTGCGTCATAGTGTGATACATTGGAAATACTAATTTCAAACGTTGACCCTCTAATAAATGTTTCACTATATTATTGTTGACCGTATTGTCCAATTGTATTACCTCAGCGCTAATGATTACGTTATTCAATTCGAACGAGGTGCTGGTGTCTCCAGTTGTGAAATAATAACCTTTGGCATCATTTTGAGTGTTGGCATCAGTCACGGTAAAAGGTGTAATGACTGGTATATGTTCATCTGATACGAGTGTAAATTCCAGTTCAAGTGGAGCATATCTTAAAGGTAAATAATAATTGCTTTCTAACAGTCCGCATACTGGTTTATGTCCTAATCTCATATAACCATTAGCGCCGGGAATTCCTGCTACTGAATGGCGAGTATATCGCGATGTTAAGTCTCCCCAATTGTTATGGTCTTTTGTAGTTGGAAATGTAACTGCCTCGGGGTCTGCTGTAGGGTCAGTTCTTGTATTGACATCTAACATTTCTGCTAATCCAGTAGCATAAGTATGTCGCCAGTCATCATCCCAGCGAGGATTAGCACCGCCTTCTAAATCGTCCATATCTCTAGCATCTTGACTTTTAAAGGAATTATACAATTCACAATGCCTATTGTATTCAATAATATCCTGAACCTGTTGTCCGCCTACTGTGCATCTATACCGACTGAAGAAGGATGATAAATTACCTAACGGTCGTAAAAAATGACTTCGTGTTCCGTCGGTGTTTTGAAGATTAGCAAATAAACGAATAGACGATAAATCAATATATGTGTTGTCTGCTCCCGATATATGAAATCTAATATTTTTGTTTCCTGCATTTGGATTATAGACATTACTGCCTGATGGAAAATAATTAACGTGTCTTCTGTCTGTGATGTATTGTGCTGTTTCTGGAAGTCCAAAATTTAACGAGTTAATCATTGTAGGTTCACTTTCTGCAATTATATTATCCATTACTTATATATGATGATATAGATTTTATTTTTTATTTTTATATTGTTCTTATGTGGAAGCATTGTAGTAGAATTATTTGAAGTTGTACTTTTTATAGTATTTATTAGATAATTATTTTTTGTATCAACTATATCTTTTAAAGTATCATATTCTATTTTTTTATATTGTTTATCGTATTTTGTAGGTTCTTTTGTCAGTTTCTTCTCTATTGGAATTTTGTTTTGTTTATCTTTGTTTCTATACATTATTAATATTATTGAGATAATGTTAGTTCATTTACACGCTTTATACAATCTTCTAATTCGTCTCTATACTTATACAAATAACTTAAATCATCTTCATCTAATGGAATTTTATTTTCTTCTTGTTCTTTTAAAAAGTCGGTATAATCAATTCTACTATAATCTGTATAATGTATTTTGTTATTTTCTGGATGTAATTTTAAATAATCCTTTTCATAATTAATAATTTCACTATACATGCCTATTATAAGTCCTTCAATATTACCTTTTCTGTAGTATAAATGATTTAAATCATTGCTTTCGTGCTCTTCCTTATCTTTATTTAACACTTCCTTGCCACAATGACATTCGTATTTACTATTTGATATTTTGTTCTCTCGCTCTATCAATTTTTCATAAGCATATTCAACATCATTGTCCCATTTCTCAGCATCAATACTCATATATAAGTTATATATATATATTTATTTTCATTATTAATATTATGTAGAAGTAATAATATTAATAATGCTTAAAGTTGTTCCATTGCTTGTTGGTGTCTTTTACTTGCCAAATGCTTTTTCCGATTCCAAGGAATATAGGAAACGCCACATACTTCACATGTTTCTTTTTGCTCTCTTACTTTCTGGTAACTTTCACGACTTTTGTTGTTGCAGTGTTCGTTGTTTTGTACATAGTATTCTTTCTTTTGTTGTTTTAATTCTTCTCCCTTTTCTGCTCGTCGTATCTTATCATATTCTGCTTTCTTTTCCTTGTTGTCAATTGTGTATTGTTGCTTTGTTCGTCCTTCTATTCTGCTATTTAGTGTTGCATATTATCTTATATATTCTCCTTCGATTGCTCGTAATTGTTCAGCATTATCACAAGGTGTCTCTTTGATTAATTCGATGTAGAAATTATCAATTCCTAAATTATTGATTTTTTGATAGAGTTTATAATGTTTTTTGCACTTTCCATTTCTACATTCCCTATGTTTCGCCATTCGCTTTGATAATGGTTGGCACGTAGCACCAATATATACATCATCATCAATTGTATTTAGAATTCTGTATATTTTAGCTTTGGAATAATCCATTATATGATTATATACTCTTTGTTATCTTTAAATGTGTTATTTTACATCATTAGGATTAAAGCCTGTGTCTATATTGGTAGTAGGATTTATTGTAGTAAGTCCATTTCCTTTCCAATTTTGATAACCGTGGTTCTCCAACACATCTACTGAACCAATATCAGCAGTAATCGCGGCATCGTCAAACATTGCTACCGGGTCATTCTTGTTTTTAAATCTTAGGTATCGTGGGTTTTTCTGCTGGTTAGTTCCTGATACAAAAGGTGATGAATGAACAGTAGTAGCAAATTTGTTTCCGTGTCTGTTGTTGATTTCTTGTGCAACAGCTGAGCCGAGGGAATGGGACACAATTCTATTCACATCTGGATGTTTACTCAATTCTTCCATTGCGTCTTTATATCTTTCGCTTAATTGAACATTATGAGTAGGAATAAAAAACAAATCTGCAATTACATCATTGACTTTGTGATTTAGTCCCGTTTTAGCACCAGTACCACCAATATATAATGTGTTGCCTATTTTTGTTATTCCATTTACATTAGAATAGGCTGCGTCTAAACCCTTGACATCATCGATTTTATTTTTATTTTGAACATTAATTTCTTCAGCATATCGTGTTTTATGTTTCATTATCTGCTTATCAAAATGTTTATTGAAACCTCCTATTTTGTCTTCCAATGTCTTTTTATGATTAAAAAATACATCTTCTATTAAATCCTTACCTGCTGTATATGCTTTATCACTTGCCACACCTGCCATTATTTGTGTATGTGTCCTGCCTTCAATAGCACCTAATAATAATTGTATTCCTATCATATAATAATAATTATATTATAATTTCTATTGTATATTATATTCTGAGTGACAGATTAACATATAAAAAAATCTATGTTGATAGTGCTTACAGATTGCAAGAAAGTAATTCTACCAGCGATTTTATTATAGAACTTGACCAAAACTTTGAAATTCCACCAAGAACAAAAATGTTCGTGACAGAGTGTTCATTCAGCACTCCGTTTTATACAACAGAGAAAGGGTTTTACGAACGCTTCTATATTATGTTGTATAATAGTTCCAATGTCTTATTAAGAAGCACTGCCGTTGATGTATCCGGTGAAATTTATTATGCCAATCAATTATCATTTAAAATACAATCAGAATTAAACGCGGCATTTAATGATATTGCTCCCGATTTGTTTTTGACAGTATATGGACAAAGCGAACGCAAAATGGAACTTAAATTAAATGACCCTCTAACTTACAAAATAAAAATACCTACAGATGACAAAATAGAAAATTATGTAAATGGCGAATGGAACAGAGGACAGTTTGAATATGACAATTTAAGACCAAAGTCTATTAACTATTTATTAAGTAATTATATTGTCTACGAACCTGCGTCATCTTGGTTAAGTGGATATTTTAATTTAGTTCCTTTTCAAAATGTATATATTAACTCACCTCAACTAAGCGACTACAAATATTCAGCACCTAATAATTTTAGTAGTTCAGTAATAAAAAAAAAGTTCAAATTAACCAACAACTGGGCGGAGTCATTAGCGACTACACCTCTCCCATATATGCAGATTTTATTGATGTAGGCGGTAAAAATATTAAGAGATTACACTTTAAAATTACAACTTCCAGAAACGAAGTTATTGATTTTCACGGGGTACCCATTCAATTTTCGTTACTCTTTCAATTAGATAATTGAATATAATATATTTCTCAATTTGTCCATATAGACAAAATATATTTTAAAAAAAAAACAAAATATATAATATATTATATATGTCAGAAGTTGAACCTGAAATTACTAATACAATTGAAGCAGACGAGCCAGTAAATGAATTACCACCAATTGAAGAAGAAGCACCAAAGGCAGAACCAATAATAGAACCAACAAAAGAAATAAAACCTGTAGAACCATTGAAAAACAACTCAAAAACTCAAGCACGCAATGAAAAGAAAATAACCTGTCCAAAATGTGCCAAAACTTTAACATTAAAATCATATAGATACAGCCACGAGCGCAATTGCCAAGGACCATTAGAAACTAAACCAATCAAATCAATCAAACCAAAAGCAGTTCCAATAGCAAAACCCCAGAAGGTAGAATACCACGAAGTAGCACACCACGAAGAAATCCAACAACCACGACCGCAACAAAATAATATAATAGCGAACACCCCGCCCCCAAGAAGAACGCATCCACAACCGCCTCCAAACCCGCTACAAAATATAGCACAGCATTACCAATTATTGCAAAATGAATATTTGAGACAGAAGCAAGAAAAATACAATGCATTAAATAAAGGTATATTTGGTTCAAGAGGAAAAAAAGATAGAATATAATTATTTTATAACCTACTATATAATAATTATGTTTTCAACATTATCATTGGATGGCTCAAGCAGAATTATAGCAAGTGAATTAGTATTAATAAATTCAACAGAACCATCAACCTTAAGCAGTGTTTATGCTACAAAGCAAGAATTAGCAGATACAGCAGGTTCATTAGGCGGAGGTTATACAATTGAAGAAGTTGATGCACTGATATTAGCACAAAAAAATAAGATAGATGCAAACATATCAGCAATATCAGAAATTAACGCAACATCAACAACGATGTTTGACGAACAAGTAAATCAAAACGCAACAATTACAAGCAACCTTAATAATGTAACAGCACACGGATTAACCATAACTTCAATACTACCGACTATATCAGCAAATACAATTAAACTTGATTCTAATTTTAATAACATTAGTTCAAATACACATTTAATCAGTAATTTAAATGCTACAATAACATCGCATATATCATTAATTGACACAAACATTAATAACATAACAGGACACGGAAACACAATAACAACCATTCTTACAGATATAGCAGATTTACAAGCAGGAGCGGGTGCTTCTTGGACTACAGCCGAAAAAACAACTATTCAAGCAGATGTATCAACATTATATACAAATGATACTAATTTATTCAATACAAATACTGCATACAGTAATACATTTGCCTCAATCATATCAGACAACACGACACAAGATTTATTAATAACTCAAAATTCAAATACTATCAATAGTTTATTAGCAACAGATTTACAAAAATTAGATAAACTAGATTTAAGCAATCAATCAGTATCGGGTCCGGTTACATTTCATGACTCTATTACAATGGTTACTGGTAATACTTTATTTTGTAATAATTATAGGGCGCCAAGTAATGGATTACACATTCAATTCGTAATGTTTAACAGAGAACTTAATATTAATAGAGATGGCCAAATGTGGATGAGTAGCGCGAATGGCCAATGGGAGACTATTCTAGGTTACCCTGGTGGTATTGGCAGAGTCTGGTGCCCAGATCGCTTCTGGTATTGCTGGATATAAACTTAATTGCGCTGGTCAAGCGAGATTTACTGACGCCGTTCAGTTTTTAGGATCTGACAAAGCTGTAAGTCTTAATAATGGTTCATTTTGAAATTTTAATAATAGTGGTTCAATACGAAGATATACACCAGATGCTACAGAAGGTTTATATATGGCGCATAATAATTTTGTTGCTGTTAGTGTTGGCGATGTTAGTAATTCTTCTAATCAATTTTTTATGTGCGACGGTGCTGTATCAAAAACCATATTCAATAAACCAGTTGATGTATTAGGTGATGTATATACAAATGGCGATTTAACAATGGTTTCTGGTAAGAAAGTTGAAGTCAATCAGGTTCAGTCCTGTATCAGGAAATACTTTATTATTACAAAATTCACCGAGTGGCAATGTTCAATTTGGCAACACATCAAAACTAATAATTGATAATGCTGAAATGTATCTTGATACAAATGATTTAATAATCAGGAATAGCAACACTTTAAACTCTATTAATTTGGTTGTTGGATTACCTACAACATATGCTGATAATAAAATTATTTTGAATAGTGGTAGCAATAGCGAATTACGAGGCGACTGGACTATTGACGGTGATATGACTTTTGGAATTGCTCATAAAATCAATTTGAGACATTTAAATAGTGATGCTATTTTAAGAACAGAAGCATCAACCTCTATTGATAGTTATATTAATGGCACTAAATATCTAGAATTAAACAGTAGTCAGTTTGTTGCATATAACAGTTTTAATTTAAGCAGTGACGAAAGATTAAAAAGAGACATTCAAAATATTGAAGATGACACTATTGAAATGGTGAAAAATATTGATGTCAAAACATTTATGAAAACAAACAATATGAAGAAACACGAGATAGGCTTCATCGCTCAACAAGTTAAAGCAAATACACCTGAAAAATACGGTGTTGTAAATGATGAGGGCGAATATTTAACAATGAGTTATGACAAAATGACTTGTATTAGCTGGGGTGCTTTATCAAAACTAATCCATCGTGTAGAATATTTGGAGAACAAAGTCTTTAAAAATAAAAATAAAAATATTTAGTTTAAAAATCTTGTAAAATGTATTTAAAGAAATATATAATATAATATAATATATTATATAATGAGTATTAAACCTGAAGATATGACACTGGAACAAATAAAGGAACAACTGGCACTATATAATAGATTGTATTATCAAAACGAGTAGAAAAAGACTTTATGGAAACCAAGAGAGCAAGTGCTATCAGATATAATAGGAGAAAGAAATTAGACAAGATAGCAGAAAACGGAGATATCAATTTAAAATATATTGATTATGAAAACAAACCAGAAGATTTACAGAATACAAAACCCAGAAAATATAAGGCACACACATATAAAATTATAACAGTTGAATAAATAATATTTATTAAAATTTAAATATTTTAATAAATATTTGGTGCATTTTTGGGTTTTTAGGTTTTGAACCCCCCAGAGCGGGGGGTTCATTCCCCCCAGAGCGGGGGGGTCATTCCCCCCAGAGCGGGGGATTTGAAACCATAAATTTAGGAAAAATATAAAAATATATAGAAATGTTACTATAAAAATATTTCTTGTAAAAAAGTATTTAAAGAAATATTATGTATTATAATTATATGGTGGAAATGTTCAGTGAGATTGAGCAGGAGGAAATCATTAGTGAGTTCTTAAATAAAATCAACATGAATGACACTATAAGAATGATAAATAGAAAAATTGGAATGTGTAAAGAATGTAAATTTAATTATAATAATATTCAATTACATAGAACTAAATTATCAGAAAATATTATTAAACACATATGCAAATATAATTATAAAGAATGTTATAAATGCAAAAGATTAAAACAATTGAGCACATTTGTAAATATTGACACTTGTAATAAGTCAAAAAAAATCATCAAACTAACTGAAATAATTGAAAATGAAAAGGGAGAAGATACAACCGTTACAATAAACAACATCAAGGATTATTATTTTACAAAATTATATAAGTTTCCGACATTCAAATTTATCAAATCCAATTTGTTAAAGAATGTCGAAGGAAGGCATAATTACACAAGGGACATACACGACAGAATAAGGGACTGTTATGAATTATACTACAAAGGAAATATTAAAACTGTAAGTGCTGGAGTAGATTTTAGTGATACACCAATTTATAAAACAGTTGAAATAAAACACATAGAAACATATAAAAACGGTCTAGTAGATGAATTGTTTGATGAGTATAAGAATGATGATGACATACCAAAAAACCAAAAGAATAGACGGGATTGTTTTAGATATATTGAAAAAAATATTTTGAACACGTTAAACATATTCAAGATAATATTATCACATATTTTCAATAAGCAGGATAATGCACTTTCTAATATCCTTTTTAATGATGTAGGACAAAATATTTATAAGCACTATACAAAAAACATAATAATAAGCGATAGACAACAAAATATGATATTTAGCTCATACCCAAGTATCAAAGATATCAAACCGCAGACTAATAGGAGTAACCAACAACAACAACAGTACGAAGCATATTTAAATAGTGCTGAAGATTTTGAATAAAATGTTAAAAAAAATATCACCTTTATTAATATGGCAAATATTAATAAAAATGATATAATTAGTAAAATCTATCATGACAAAAGCAGGTATGGAAGTATCACAACAACCTATAAGGATGCTAAACAAAAGGAACAAAGCATAACCTTAAACGATGTTAAAGAATGGTTTCAAAAGAACATAGAACAGAAGAAGCAATTAAGAGGCAAAAATTCATTTATTGCTCCACATCAATATTTTGAATTTCAATTAGATTTATTTTTTATTAATGACATACCCAATCAACAATTTAAAGTAGGGATGGTTTTAATTGATATATTTACCAGATATTCTACAGTAATACCTATTAAATCAAAACAACCGCCTGACATATTAGCGGGAGTAATGGAAGGAATGCAGAAAATGAAAGGCAAACCAGAAATTATTTATAGCGACGAGGAAGGCAGTTTATATAATAAAACAGTTGAAGATTATTTCAAAGAAGAAGGAATAGAATTATACCGCACAAGAGGACATCCTAATTTTGCAGAACGTTTTATACGCACCTACAAAGATATGTTATATAAAAGGGTTGAAAAAGATGAAAAAGAAGGAAAGGACAATATACAATGGATAGATTATAATTTTGAAATATTAATAACTTATAATAATAAAATGCAACATTCAAGCATAGGAATGACACCAGCGGAAGCATTGAAGGAGAAAAACAATTATAAAGTAAAAATGAAAATGGCAACCGAAGCAACTAGAACCCGTAAATATCCTGAAATTAACATAGGTGACGAAGTGAAGATTTACAGAAAGAAAGCAATAACTGAAAAGGAAAGGAGTAGTAATTGGTTGCCTACAAAATATAAAGTTGAAAGGATTGAAAAACAGTTAGGACAAACATATTTTTATTTAGAACATAACACGCGACCATTCTTAAGAATTGAAATTTTAAAAGTTTAAACAATATATAGTTTTTGTAAAAATAAATTTCTTGTAAAAACAATAGTTAAAGAAATATTATTATATTATTATTATATATAGTATAATTATGTCTAAGGCTTTGGAACGAAACATTGGATATTTAACAGTGCTAAGGCAGAAGTCATCACGGACAGCAAAACAATCGGACCTTAGAAAAATAGATAGAGTAGTTAATTTATATACCGAAAGGAAGATTTCAAATGTTACAACAGCGGAAAATTTAATCAAGGGTTTAACTTCTACAGATACAAAAGTTTATGATAAAACATATCAAAAATACAAGGATAATATTAAGAAATTCAAGGAAAATAAACCCTTAAATCAAAGAATGGCAGAAGCAAGGACAAAGAAGGAGACGGGAGGGAAATTGAAGATAGATAACGACCCAGGACCAAGAGCAAGGAAAGGGAAAAATAAATATTTTGTTCAATTTATGTTTTACATATCAAGGCACAAAGACTCGACAATTATAAAATCAAAACCAGCATTCAAACACAGACAACATTCATTTTTTCCGAGTCAATACGATAATTTTACTGCTACAATTAAGGCCACTGTATTTTCTAAAGATATCATAGGTAAAAGAATATTTAAAAGGATAGGCGACTCCAATAGAGAATATGGACTAAGAGGAGATACAATAAATGATGAGTTTTTTGATACACTAAAACTATTGCAAAGAGACAAAGATTTTAAAGACGATTATGATTATATGACGCAACATTATAACGATATGGAATGTATTAAGATATTATCAGTAGATATTGTAAATAAAGGCGGCGAACAATTTGACATTCTTACAGACAATTTAAGGGATGCTACTAATGTTTCAATTTTTAATAGGTATATACATACACCTTTAAGGATGAACGAAGACACCATACATAAAGCAATTAGCAAGGGTAATTATATTGAAAACGAATGCTGGATTAACACACTGACTGATTTTTACAGTGATACAATTATGAATGAAAGAACCCGTAATAGACTAACTAGAGAAAAAGTAATTGAAATTATAGGTAGAGATAACTTTAGTGAAACGGGGGCAACCATTCAAGAGATGGAGGCTGTATTTAAACAGTTTAAAATTCCATGCAGAATTTATGATTGTTACAATAAATTAATTTACAAATGCGATCCCGATATAAATAGTAGACACATCAAACCATTTTATGCAATGGTCAAAAACAGTCATATTTACGCACAAAATCACGACTTAAAAAGCATTCAACAGAAACAATTAAGAATCAAGATACCAACTGTCAAAGCTTCAACCGACTACTATATTAATGAAAGAGAGGAACCGCCGCTTTATAAAATGATAAAACATATTGATGATATACTAAATATTGAAGTTGATGAAAAAACAAAAGAGATATATTTAGTATCGGAAGACAATAAGTTATCTGAAATATTTTTCAATTTAGTTAGTAGTGGCTACGAACCAAGAATTAGATTTCAAGCTGGTATTATATCAGAAATAAAAATAAAATTTCACAAAACAATATATATAATAAAAACACAAAATTTAATAAAAACTTCTGTAGATGGATGCATTGCAGTATGCGATGAACCTACATATAACAAAATGAATAAAGCAATGTTTAATTTTAATAAGTCATTGTTTAACTTATCACATAAATCGTTTTATAACGACATTGATATTCACATTTTAGACGAAGCCAGATCAATTGTTCCATCTGGCTTATTGTGTGATAGCAGAGATATCAAAAATGAAATCGAAATCGATATATCAAAAGCATTTACTCATGCGTTTATTACTATATCAGAAATACCAGTATTTAATCAATTTGACATTTGGCGAGCGTTTGATGATACAATTGATATTTATGATCTACACGACTTAACGTTGTATTATATAGAAAGGAAAACTACTATACTAAAATGGACAGGAAGAATGCTATTTAATAAAAAATATTGCTTAATATATGGTGTATTTTTGAAACAATTAGATAACATGACAAGAGAACGAATTAATATTTTATGCTTTAAACAACCTTCATTTATTCACAAAGTCGATTATAAAAATATTGTTAATGAACTTTGGAACACAACCATCAGCGAGGACAATGAAGAAGATAAATGTATAAACAAACTGATCGCAAATGTTAATTATGGGCTTTTAGAAAAAGGGGGAGCAACTGATCAGAAGAGCACAGTGTTTAAAAATCTTAAGGAAGCTTTAAACTATCAGGCAGAGTATGGAGGTAAAATACATAAATTAACACATTTCACGACAGAACAAATTACAGTAGATGAAGAACATTATACAGCAGAAGAAGAACAGGCGTCATATTATATACTTAATTTAAAGGATACATCACGCTTAAGGAATGGTTTTAGGTATGTAAAAGAACTACTACTTCAATATCATAATTTTAGAATGTATCAAGATTATTCTAAATTACATCAAAATGGTATTAATGTATTTAGTGTCAAAACAGATGCGTTTACAATACAGCGATCGGATATAACAAAAGCAAGAGAGCTTTTAATCTTTAATAATGAAATAGGAGGTTGGCGAGTTTCAAATGACGAATCTATTAAATTTCCTACTGTAGACTATGAAATTTCACAAAACGAATTAATACAAATACCAGTTTATGAAAGTAAAACTATTGATATAGTAGATGAATATGACACAGATAATATTATTGAAATTATTGAACAAAATAATCCTATTATGGTTCGTGGAGCACTACCGGGCACGGGAAAATCATATATATGTCAAAAAATGGTTGATAAAAATTATAACGTAATTTTTATTTGTCCTACAAATCAACTATTACAGGCATTCGAAGGCGAAGCAATGACAATAAATAAATTGTTCGGTATTAATTATGGAGATGCTAAATTAGAACCATTTGTTTTTACAGATTTTGATGTTATAGTATTTGACGAAGTTTATTTTAGTAATTTAAATATATATTGGAGAATAAAACAATTTGTAGAACAGAATAAGCACAACAAAATTATAATAGCAACAGGAGACACCAAGCAATTAAAACCAGTTCAAGAGATAACAAATACTCGAGACTATGAAGTATATACTGATAACATTATAGATAACATTTTTGAATATAATATTTTGTTAAAAGAATGTAAGCGACTTAACACACAGGAAGATAAAGATAAACTAAGAAATATTAAAATTGATACTTTTGAAAATAAATTACCTATTATGAAAGTTATTGAACAATTCTTTGAATATACAACTGACATAAGCAAATCAATCAACAACATAGCATTTTTAAATACAACTTGTAAAAATGTATCAAATGAAATTAGAAAATTAGAAAATAGACAAGATGAATATCAAGTCGGAGAATTTTTAATTTGTAGAGAATATACAACAACTAAAACATCAGTGTTTAATGTAAATTTCAAATATAAAATTGTTCATATTGGAAGCGATGGAATATTTACGTTGAAAAATGTTAAAACTGAAATTCTACAGTCTTTGTCAATTGATAAAATAAGAAGTAATTTTATATTTGCATATTGTTCGACTTGTCATTCTGCCCAAGGCAGTAGCATTGATGATACCATAACAATTTTTGATTATAACCATTTTTTGGTAAAGAATTATCCAGAATGGATATGGACAGCAATAACACGTGCTCGTGATTTAAACAAAGTCAAATTTTATAAATATACGAAAGATATTGATGATGTATTTAATCAAAAATGTATTATGAGTTATTTTGAAAGGAAAACTTTAAATTACAAAGATCAAGATCGGAAAGCCAAAAGAACAATACCTAAAGAAGGCTATGTAAATACGCAATGGTTTTTAAATAATATCACTAATCAATGTAATTACTGCGGATGCGGTTTTTCTATTGATATGAAAAATGGTAATATAATGACTAATCTAACAGCACAACGTAAATCAAACGAGTTGTCGCACGAACTGAATAATATTATTCCTTACTGTGTTAGGTGCAATTGTAGTTGTAAATGATAATAATTTAAATAAGAATTTAATATTTCTTGTAAAAAAAGTATTTAAAGAAATAAAAACTATATATATATTATAATAGAAATGGTGGAAACCGAAATCAATAATTATATCAATAAGAAATGCTACAACTGTTGCCACTTCAAAAAGGAAAATATGGAATTATATAAATTAAATTTACCTAATGGAATAGTTAATAATATTATTGATTATTCTTTGGGTAAAGAAAATATATGCAGAACATGTAAAAAATGGAGATATTACCAAGACGCAATCGAATATAATTTAGATATTAAAAGGTTTAATGAAAGAAATGTTGAAGATGACATTTTGATATTTTTAACTGTGTATGAAATACCGCCTTATGATTATGTTAAAGCATTTCTTAAAATCAGTAAGAAAAAGTATGAAATTATTGACTACATATTATGGGCATTGATTTATCATAAAATGGAAGGGGTTGATGTAAAAAAAAAACATTAAATTATTTATTGAAAGTGAAAAGTTTAATGTTAAAAATACAGTGAGAGATATTAATAGTATTATTAAAATGATGTATGAAAGAGGAAAGATATATCAATTAAATAGTTATCCTGAATTTAAATTATAACCATACTATGATTATAACATGTAAAATAGTATATGTTATACGTATATTCCAATATTTAATTTTATTTCTTGTAAAAAAGTATTTAAAGAAATAAACACTATATATATATATTATAATAGAAATGGAGTTTCAAAAACTACCAGTTGAAGTTATTAATAATATTATGTCCTATAAATATGGCAAGCCAGAATATATGAAAATAAGGCATAATCATAATGAAACATTGAAGAGAATACAAAGAAGATATAAAATTGACAGAACTGACATAGAAAGGGAAACAAAGCCCTGTAATAATTTAGATGGTGATAAAGTAAAGAGACAAATATTTCAACATTATGTTTCTAGGAAGGTTCCATTAAGCATTGAAAGTATTGAAGATATAGTTATGAAAGAAGGGGATGAAATAGATAGCTTAATAGATAAGTATGTAGGATATGAAAGTTATAAAGCAATAATGATAGTTGATGTAACTTTATGTGTAAGGTTTCATCGCTTTAATTATTTTGAGGATGATGAATATAGCAGTTATGGTTTTGATTTTCATAGTGGTAGACACTTAATGGGTTCTATAGACCAAGATAATATAACTGATGTAATGGAATACGCAGTTGCAATAATATGTAGAAATATTGATAATGAAAGAGATATAATGAATATTGTAGGAGTAAAACACATAAGGTTTATACTAATTATTGATGAACCTGAATAATATAATCATACTATAATAATAACATTTATACCCTTATATGTTATAATTATAATGTAAGTATAGCGTTTTATATATTGAAGATAAAATCCTACAAGGTGGGCCATGCGCAACTCCGGAATATCCAAATTTTGAAAAATGATTAATTATTAAGTCTCCTCATTGAATTATTGAAAATGTTGTTTCTTATTGAATAATTCTTCCTAAAATGCTATATATAGTTATCTCTTTTGAAAAAAAATATATGTTCTAAAATATTTTGGAAAATGTGTGTTTTTGAAAATGAAAATGTTTAGGTGTATTGAGTTTTTCAATAAATAATTCAATTTTCGTTTTGGTATGCTGTAATTAAAAAATATTTATCAAAATGTGTTTAGACTGTTTCAAAAAATGTTTTAAAATGGCTGTTATGGGGCGCTTATTCAAAAAATGCAAAAAAACCTAGGGTGGACCCTAGACTTTTGAGTCCGAAAAAAGTTGCGCATGGCCTAACCTAACTCTAAGAGCATGGTCTGCCAGCTGTGGTTGGCGCCAAAAACACTGGTGCAAGGGGTTGAGATCCCGCGACGCATTTGGAGCAACTGCACTTTTGCAGCCATAAGCGTTGACAACTCTTGGCGAAATCAAAGACATGCGCAGAAGGGATTATGCCAGCTCCATGAATCTAGATGTGAGAGTCAAAGCAAGCTCTCCCAGGCTTTGTCCCGGCAGTGCCTGGACAACCAATCCAGCAAAAGCAAAATTGGCCATCCAGGCAGCTTATTCTACTTTGTCCTGCGTAAAGCTATCTTATCTTTGAGCAAGTCTGGTAAACTCCACTCACGCTCCAAGACTCAGAGGGCAACTCGTGGATGTCACAAAGGGGGTCATTGGACCCGGGCTGGGGTTGGGTATGCAACGAGATGTGCAACGACTGCGTACCGAGGTGTATAGCGATCATTATTCACCCTCTCGCTTCTACCTGTTGCAACGATGCGCAAAGGTATGCCTGTCGAAAGCATGCTCTGCAAAAGTCTGCTCTGCAAGCATGGCAAACCCCTCAAAGTCTGGGTATGCGTCGGGGGGAGGGGGGGTGAAACGGGGGGGTGCAAAAAGGAATGCAATGGGGTATGTACCAAGGGGTATGTAACGAACCGGGCGGGCGGTCTTTCTTACATAGTGCATGGAACGGTGTATGGAGCGAATGCCCACCGCGGCTCTGTTGGCTCATCACACCGGTCAAACAAATCTGCCTGCACGAAGCTGTGGTTGGAACCGGACAAAACCCTCACATCACCGTCTTGGGAAGGCTTTGGAGTCGGTCCTGCGTCCACCGCACCATGCAGAACCTTTCGCCGAAGGGGTTTGGCCTTGGGCTCGGCGAAAGATGGACTGACTTATCTCTCGTCGCAAATGTCGCCATGGAGTGGGCCAAGGCAAACGACGCTGGCTTGTTCAACACTGTGGCTGACACACAAATCAATATCTCTTTCCTTGTAGACAATGCAATGCTCACGAATGATGAATTTGCAAAGCCGGGGAGCTTGCCGTACGTGTTGCAACTGTACATTGTCAAGGGATATTTTCCTTGAAGCTTGAAACAAAGTGACTCATGACGAGATGTAGTCTAGTCTGGTCCTGTACATCGTCAAGGCATATTTTCCTTGAAGCTTGAAACATAATGACTATATCTAGTCTAGTCTAGTGGAGAAGAGATGAGTGGCACTGCTGCGACATGACTCTTGCATGTGACACATCGGGACCGCGGACCGCACCGAGCTAGGCCTTGAGGCTCAGGCCATGGTGGGAGGCCATGAGGTCAGCCACCTTTTCACCGATCATGGCACAAGCCGCTTGGGTGTTGCCGGAGACCGGCTCCGGCATGACGCTGCCATCCGCCACCCGGAGGCCCTCCGTGTGGAAGACCCGGCACTGGGCATCCACCACCCGTCCCACGGCGCAGGTGGAGACAGGATGGTAGACCGTGGTGGCGAAGGATCGAATCCAGGCCTCCCATAAGGCGTCAGAGCCCAGGTCACTCCCATGGCGCTTGGACAAAGCTTTGGGGATCAACACCTCGGCGTCGCCGAAGGCGGGCTGCTGCAAAATCCGCATGGCCTCCTTGCAAATGGCCACGTACATGCGAAGGTCAGCCTCTTCTGCCAAGTAGTTGTGATTCACTTCCACGTCAGTCCCGGCCAAGCGAACTTCTCCACGGCTCAACGGCTGGTTTAAGATTGGCGTCATGTTGCAACTGGGCACCTCCGGGTTGAAAAGGGCGTCCAGCCGGAAGTTGTCCTCGTTGAAATCCGCGTAATTCAAGCACTTCACAAAAAGGTCTGGAACATAGGCAGAGCAACCGAAGGAGATCTGACCGTCTTGAATGGCACTCACAGGATGCTGACCACTGCTGTAAAACGCACTGGCTTCATACAGGCTTGTTGCAGCCAGGCCCTCTCCTGTTTCCATGTACCTTTTGAAGCCTTCCCCCTCAGGAGTGCACTCTGAGAGCAACTGAGTGAAGTCTGTTCCAACGCCAGAGATCGGAATGACAAGTAGCATGTGATCCGTCAAGTTCTTTCCAACCTCCGGCAAGTCAAGCCTTGTTTCAATCCCAGCCTCTGCAAGCTCCTTGGTTGGCCCAATGCCGGACCGCAAAAGGAGGCCAGGACTGGCATAGGAACCACCAGCGACCACAACTTCTGTTGTCGCAAACGCCTCCTGCTTGCCTCCTGCTGCGTCAAGGTACTCTACCCCCACTGCCCTCTTTCCTTCCAGCAACACACGCTGAGCCAAGGACTGGCAGCGAACGGTCAAGTTGGGGCGCCCCATCTGCGGCTCCAGGAAGGCGGTGCTGATCGAGCACCGCCGGCCGTTTCGGATGGTGAACTGATGTGGACTCACCGCGCCCTTTCCCGCATCCGTCTGTTGAGCTCTTGCCTCGGAGTTGTAATCGCAGAGCTGGTAGCCCTCTGCTTCTGCGGCCTTCACAAAGGTAGAGACGCAGTCCAGCGGCCGGCTGCGGTAGCTCACGGCCCAGGGACCCTCAAAGCCATGTGCGTCTTTGTCGACGAAGCTGGTCGCCGAGCTCACGAAGCCTTCACTCTTCTTGAAATACGGCAAGACGTCCTTCCAGCTCCATCCATCTGCACCCTTGGAAGCCCACGAATCGTAGTCCCTGGGATCGCCACGCACATATGCCATGTAATTGATGGCAGTTGAGCCGCCTAACATCTTGCCACTTGGCAGGTTCACCTTTCCTCCAACCAAGCCCTTCCCACCTCCGCCCCCCGGTGCTTGCCTCGCCCAATCAACGGCTGTGCGCTGCAGATTGCCGCAAGCTGCCGGGATGAAGCTCTCAGGAGGCGCGGGGGGCCCAGCCTCCAGAAGTAGAACCTTCAGAGGGAATCTTCGCTCAAGCGCGATGCGATCACGGCACCTGCAGCCCCAGCCCCAACCACTATGAAGTCGAAGGTGCTGGAGGTGCTGGAGGCGGCCCGAAGGCCAGTATGTGCCCTCAAAAGAGGAGAAGCCCCGAGACGGAGCATCACGCACACGGGCTGGAGCTAAAGCTTGCTCATATATGTATGACCTTCGCCCAAAGTCTTGAGCAATGCATTGACAAGTGTGTGTGCAATGTATTGTACCCGAAGCAGCTGCAAACTGCTTCGAAGCATTCATCACTGCGTGTCAACCACTAAAGGCAAGGGCTCGCCCTAAATTGGACTCTGCTGATGGAATGACCTGGCTACTGAAAAGTTTCCAAACATCGTAACTAAGAAACCAAAAGTTAAGTATGGTGAAATACAAGCGAGACCTGGTTCTCATGCTTATGTGCAGCATTCATATGGCTTCAACGGTCAACATCCTATCCCCTCCTAAATGCTCCATCCCTGGCCAAGCAAAACTCGGAACTCTGCTGTCGTTGCTTTTCTGATGACATGCCGACACTACTGTTTTATTGTCCACAAGCAAGAAGGATCCGCCATTGGTTGGTGGCTCTCACTTGTGCCCTTTCCAAGCACAACCCCCCCCGCCCTGAATCGTGATTGGCGCCCTTTGGCAATCGCAGGCCGAAGTTCTCTGGATGATCATAGGGGCATGTGCAAGAAACATGAAGAAACCACCCACGATCGTAGAAGCCTCCACAACATCCTGGAGTTCTCCTGGCTGTCGAAACGCATAGAAGCCGCCAGCACCAGTTGGCAAACTGGCACGTGACTCGCCAAAGCCAGTTGAGGAGCTGTAGGCCAATTTCACCAGGACACCACCATGGGACTCATTTGGAGAGGATTTGTAGCTTTGGCACATGCCCCGTCCGCTATTCCGGACCGCAATCTCAGGAGGGGGCTGAATCTTGAGCATCTCATCCATCAGGTAGAAGCGTGTCCTAGCCGCCAACCCCTGCCCTGGAAAAGCAATCCCGCATCCACGAAGCAGGTTGCTTTTCTGGTCGCTTCAGTGAAAGAGAGTCGCCTGAGAACAAGGACAGCGTCTGGCAAAGGTCAGTCGGAGCCATTGACCTCTGCAACAATAATATATATATATATATATATATATATATATATATTGTCGGTGTGTGTGTGTGTGTTGATGAGTTGTTTGCTAAATGGGGCGTGATTAAGGGCCATTGCAGGGAATCATGAAGGAAACGCTATGCCAAAACAGGGTAGTCTGCACAAGTAGTCTTCTTCCATAGCCAACAGTTCGCATCCGCTAAAGAAAAGGCATGGATTCTTGCCAGGCATGCTACTCTTTCACTGTCTGATGCCTGCTTGGAAAGATCTGAGGAAGGTTAACCCTTGCTTTTCGACTGCCGCTGCCGAACTATTGTCGACAGACGCCTCAAACCAAAGCAAAGCACGCCATGCAATTTATTCCGGACACCCCAAAACACTGCTTGTTCCAAGCCTCTACCTCTCTGCCCTACCATGCAAAATCCAGACAACAAGTCATCAAAGATTGCTCCAGAGACTGCCCCCCTTTCAGCTGTAAATCATCTTCGTGAGGTTTCACAAAACACGTACCCCCCCGTTCCTTGCGGTTGCGATTGTTGGGGCAACTCAACACTCGTGGGGGGCTTCCCGGTAGAAAAGAGCGGCAAGCCTTCAATGCAAGGGGCCATGATGGTCGCAAGCCAAAGCGTTGGCTTGACAGCGCTACCAAGGTCGCCCGAAGAGTCACAGTCCAAGGTTACAATCACTCCGAGCGTTGCATCCACGAGCAATTCGAGCCCCTTGACAAGCTCTTGTGTGTGTGCGTGATCAACTGCTTGCAGACTTACTTGGCATCTCGGTATTATTGCGTGGAAATTGAGCTTTGCTTGAGATCCAATTTCAGTGGGTCTGTAGAACCGGATGCTCTTTTGTCGGGCTAAGTCTTAATGACGCCTTCCAAGAGTCCAGGCTCCGCCCACCAGCCGTTCCAGCCCTCCCCTCTCCTGAGGAAAGGCTCTCTAGCCCACGACCTCAGCGCGGTTTGTCGCCAACTATCAAAGTAGATGTTCTGGGCCTTGCCAGGATGTAATTGTGGGGCTACTACTAGGTAAACAAGATAGAACCTGCTGGTTGGCTAGCAGGCAAAGGAGAAAATGCATGTCTCAGTCAGTGAAGCGCTCCTGCAAAAATATGTCCAAGATACAGCATATGGTTGAGAATGGTGCAAGTTGCTGTAAAATATTGGCCGTCCGCGTAAAGATTATGACCCACCTTCCCTCCGACAGTGATAGAAGTGGACAGGGGCCTTTCTCAGAAGGAAGAAATCTTCCCAAACATTCCCGCCTTTCATGATTGGAGGAAGGAAGGATCACGGGCAAAGAGCATGGAAATCCTGCATCGTGTGTGTGTGTGTGTCTGTTGTGTGCGCGCACCTTTGACAACAATCGTCCAGCGGCCTTTGTTTCCTTCTTGGCTCGGGGCAACCCATCCGGGCTGCAGAGAGCAACTCAGAAGCCTTTTGCGAACATCAGCACGCCAAAAACGAATGCCTAGATCATCCACATCATCTGATCCGGTAGCCCGAGTCTGGCCTCTGGTTTGCAACTGCAAAGCCTGGCCTCACACGTCACAAGGGACACCTCCGCGTCCATCTCGCCCAAGCCAAGGTCCAAGGCTGCTGGCATTGGCATGGCTCTTTAGCCAACTTGAAGAGCACTCAGAGCATGGTATGTGACAAGGGCGGAGGCCGGTTGGACAACGCTCAGCAAGCAGCGCACCTACATGCAACAAGCTTGGGTCACTTGTTATTTTGTAGCTAAGAGCTCCATAAGACCACCTATCTGATCAGCTTCAGAAGAGAAGACATGGAATTGCGATATGAAACTGGTCACAACCAACTTCGAGGCAGTGAAGAATGCAACCACTCTCAATGTTTCAGTCATACACTCCCAAAACAATTCTCCCAATTCCAGGGTCATGATGCAGACTGCCCCTTCGAACCCTTTTCAGGGAAACACGTGCAGGTTTGTCTGGGTACAACTTTTGCTGGCTCGAAAGCCCATCCCATGGTTTGTGTTCCTCAGACTTCTGGGTCTCGGGTCGGTCGGGGGGGGGGGGCAATGTGGCCCCGCGCTTGACCTGCAGGTCCCTGATGAAGGGATTGTCCGACGGCGCCGGCCTCGGCCGGCGCTAGCGCTGGCCGAGGAACCCAGGCCGAGCCTCCGGTTGCTAACACTCATAACCCTACATGTCCCTTGTGGCACCAAACTGGAACCAAAGTGAAAGCAGCGCCATCAATTTTTGAACCAAACTCACCAAAAAGGACGGCGATGCTCCTGATAACTAGACGCAGCCTGGTTGTTTTGGGTGCTTGCCCGGGAAATACAGGTTTTAACTGAACTTGTTGGACGCTGCCCGAAAAGCTTTCCAGTAAGTGGCTGCATGTTGAGAAGGAGACACATGTGACAACCATGAATGCCATTCTCTGGCTGTTGGTTGGGTGTTGGTGTTCAAACACGAATGAGAAGCAACACTGTTATCCATCTCAAGATGCCATGCTTGACATCATTGGGCGGGCTCAGCTGCATAGCCACCCTCAATTAGAGAAAAACAAACCGCGGCATCAATTTCCTGGGTTTGTGCGCCATCTCTCCCAAACATGGACTCGGACTGGAGCACTCTACCGAAAGAATCTCAGCAAAGGTGCATGACTCAAAGAATACGCCCCCTGCAGCTGGTTTCATTGCTCTTTTGCGGCTTCCCTAGATCCTTCGAATATTTGTTTGCCGTCCGGGAACCAAAGGTTCCTGCTCCGCTGGGACTTTCTGAGCGGCGTCCAAAAAGTCCAAGCTTTGTGTTTGCCACTCCAATGATCTTCCCACAAAGTATGACGCTCAACTTTGAAACCTGGCTTTGCAGACTGTCGCTTCGCTCATGGGAAGCCTCGCCACCCTCCTCAAACACCCACGCTCGACCCCAAGGCTCCCCGACGGATAATCGGGGTCTGTGTCGGGCAACCCATCCCCCCGCAGAATGTACCTCGAGGAGAATTGCACGCAGAAGCAGGTATCACTAAGAGAGGGCAGCCAGTGTTCAACGTATTTCTCTTCCTCCAGTGTGTGAATTGAAGTCCAGGGCTACATTGCAGAAGTCCAAACCAGCCACCAGAACTCGTGGGCACTGTCGTTGAGCTGCCGCCTACCTATCCAATCTCCAATCTCCGCAAAACAGTTGCGACGCAAGACGCTCTGTTGGCAGCAAACAAGAGGGCTTAGGACTGGGACAGGTTTGACTTCGAAACGTAGAGTGCAGCAATCTCGTCTTGGACCACTGATTATTGAAGGTGGTTGGTGGGTTGATTGCCCTTGCCCATAGTGGTGCTCGCAAACAAACCTTCTGGTTGTGCCCCGCTTCACCCGAGGGATGCTGACAAGATATGATAAGCTTGTTTCCAACAAGACGCTTGGCTTCTGTGCCAAGACCGCTGTGCAAACAAGATCGCCCCAGCTCACTTCCCTTCTGGGCATATTCCGCTTCCCGCGCTTGCCTGACTCCCCTTTTTCCAGAGAACAAGTCAGACGTGCCATGGTCGAGCTGGAGGCCCCATGCTTGCTGCAGACATCTGTGTGCTTGGTGGTTCAGAGGCGGGCACAAAGCGCTCGAGAAGCAGGGAGCGAAAGAGAGAGGGAGAAGGGAGTAGAAACGAGAAAGAGAAAGTGAAAATGAGAGAGGGGGAGAGAGAAGAGAGAGGGAGAGAAAGAGAGAGAGAGAGAGAGAGAGACTGGCACAAAAGATTGCCCAGAAGGAAAAAGCAGAGCGAAACCTACCTCAGTTCTGCACAGTTGTTACCAGGCGCTGCCGGTGAATATAACCGAAAGAGCGGGTGGCACGTTTCAACGTAATCTAAAGACCCGGTGCTGATCTTCGGCTAAAAGCCGAAAACCCATCGTGGCAGTCGCCGTAAGTAGGTGTCCCCTTGGAGTCCCGCCTGTCCCGAAACACTCACCTTCCAGCCCACTTTGAGCGGGAAACGAACATTCAGCCGGCAGCTCTCAGCCTCTCTCGCTGGCGCTGGCGCCTGGCGAAGCCACAGGGGCCGTATGCTCAGGGGCTGAGAGAGATCCTCGTTGGGCTCGGGCTCCAAGCGGGCCAGGGGCTCCCAGTCGCAAATCCCCTCCTGATTCATGAGGGTCGCGTTCCAATTTGCCAAGCGACAAAAGCCCAACTTGTAGCAGCTATTGAGACACAAATCGAGGCAAGGAGAGAGGCTTCACGCAGGGGCGACTACCAAACAATCTTCGCGAATGCTTCTGCGCTCCCATTTTCCAGCCTTCTCTTGTTTAGAGAAGCGAGCTCTTCTTATGCGATTTTGAGTATCGGGTGAGACTTGTCTCGTGCACGGCCTAAAACTTGAAAACAGGCTGCCAGCGGCTACCGCAAAGGCGAAGAGTGGAGGCTGATCCTGAGACCCTCGAACCGTGAGATGCGCGAATCATCTCGTCCCTTGTAGAAAGTCCCAGCCCCGATTCGGCCACTCCGCTCACGGCGGCTGTGCTCCCCCATTTCCCATAGCCGCGGGTCTGCGGGGCGTCTCCACCACCCGCCCCGAGGGCATCTTCTGCCAGGAGCCACGAAGCTTCTTGGCCTCGCGCGGGAGGGCCAGGCCGAAGCACTCGTTGCAGGGCACCTCGTCCAACTGCGGGAAGTCGCCCACCGTGATGGAGGACCAGGGCATGATCTCCTCCAGCCTCAGATTCGCTTACCAACCAGGCCACAGCCCACACCCAACCTAACCCAACCCCAGTCCAATTCACGCCCCAACCCAACCTAACCTCCTTCCTCAACCGCGCCTCAGACCCTCGAAGCTGTAGATCCCCCCGCTGCTCACGGCCTCGCTCCGCGGCAGCCGCTCGTCGTCCACCGCAAAGTCGTCCTCGCTGTCCGGGGCCTCACATCCAAAGTGGGTTCCAGGAAACGAGAGCAACTTCGGCTTCGTGTGCTAAAGTTGGGCTGGGATCAGGGTTTGGAAAGGCCATGCTCAACTCACCAAAGTTCTTGGCGACTTTTTGGGCATGTTGGATCACCAACGTTCCGCCTTTCAGGCACCGAAGGCGCCCCCGGGCTCTCTCACCCCGCCTGGTTCCCCGCGAGGCGGGCGGCGTAGACCGCGGCCCCCAGCACCGCGGCGTGGTCCGGGCGCAGGACCTCGCTGGGCTGCTGGCCCCGGAAGAAGTCCTTCACCTGTCGGTGGGATCTGAGGGATCGATCCACTCCCCGGTTGGGGTTTAGTGGACCAAATTCAAGCAAGGGAACCAAGGAGAAAAAATGTACCCTTCTGGCAACACGGTAGCTGAGTCTGCCAAAAGCCCTGCTCATCCTTACGAAAAGCGCCAAATGGACTCGTCCGGCAACTTCTTCCGCCCAATGTTACGACATCTCAACACTCGTCTCTGTTCGGCAGCAAGCACTTGGGCCATTCCAATAACGCCCCTCATATTGATGGACGACGAGATCAAAGTGCAAAAGGGCGAGAGTTTACACCGATGTGTCTTGTTGTAGGTCTCACGTATAAGCTTTCGCTGATGGCACCATGGATAGATGCGTCAGATTGGCTGCAGCCCTAAACTTCTGAAGTTGATTGAAGCACAAAGGTGCAAAATGGTGATCTGCATTGTCAAGAGAACCAAGTTGTTGATTGGATCGCACAGGCACAACATGTACGTAAACACTGAACTGAACCCTGAAACTCATTGGAAGCACGCAGGTCAAAATGCAATGTCAAACCCACACCCACAATCCTGAACGACGCTAAAGCTGAACTTTCCCCATCAAGCCCCTCCCCAGCAATCCATGACCAAATCCGAGCCCCAGTTTTGACCAACATGAGCGCGGAGTCGCCAACTAAACCAAAGGCAACTCCCGACTCGGACCGAAATCAACTGACGAACAGCCAGCTGCGCCGAGGCGCTAGGCGCCGGAACCGGGGGATCCGGGAGGAGCCTCCCACAAGGACCACATCCACTCCGTTGCGCTCGAGGCCCGACTCCTGACTCTTCCATGGGAATCAGCACGCTACCGCACAACGGGTGTCTTTTTGAAACAGAGGAAAGGATCTGTGGGGTGGGACCCTGCAGTTGTGCGCCAGCAATGCTTGTTGCTCCACCTGATGTTTGAACAGGTATCATCTCTGTATTGTCATTCACATAAAAGTACACCACATCTCTCAATCGCTGTGTCTCGCCACGGGATGGGGACGGTAACAACAAGAAGAAAAACAACTAGTTGACCAACACACACACACACAACCTCGCTTGACTGGATACACGTGTTGCGAAATCAGGTCCAAAATACATTGTCTCATGCCGGCTCTTTCGTCCTTCGCTACAAAGTTCTCTCTCTCTCTCTCTCATCACCCTTTGGCTGCGCTGATACTCTTGCTTGTGCCTCCGCATGTTGGGCTCTGTCACTCTGCTCCTTGCAACAATGTGTCAAAATAAGGGTTCTCCGCTTTCTTTTGAAGAGGAAACTGCCCAGGAAACCGACCTTGACAGGAGGAGCCCTATTTTGAGCCCTATCCAAATCCATGGGCTGCATTCTCAGATGCAGACAGCGTCCGGCACCAAAGAGCCAAGTTTGGGATCCCCCAACCATTCACGTGCTGCTTTTGTTCGGCACGTGTGCGTTTGAGCACGCCGAAGGCTTCACAGATTTCCGCATTTCCGCGACCTTTTCACACCCAGTCCCACACCTCCGAAGCTGAAGCAAAAAGTAGCGACGAACATCTGTCCTCCAAGCAGATGTCGAAGATCTCCAGCAGGCAGTCGATGTCCCGGCTGCAGAACTCCTCGAAGTAACTCCGCGACATAGCCACGCAGTAGTCGTTGCCCTCCACCAACGCCTAGCAGGGACCCGATCTGCACATGTGAAAACCTGGAAACTCCCTTCCGCCAAGATCCCACTCCATGGTAAAGCCAGTGGACCCAACAAGCACCACATAAACAGATAGGCGCATACCACGCACATCCCAGGTTTCAGAACATGGCCTGGTCTCAAAATCGGAGAACCCCGCCATGACAAAAAGATGTGTGGCTCCCCTTCAACACCATCTCAACAAGTACCCTCAACAAAAGGACATGCCACATCCCCAACATCCCCACATCTCAACCTCCAATCCCCCGGCACAAAACAAAACAGCCGGAGGCTTCTTTGGCCTCCACGTTCACCCGGGTCTGGTTCCATTGGGACAGCTTCCGCTTGGCACTCTCGCAGGCCATGCTCAGCCGCAACTGCGCCACCATGTCCTTGAGCAAACATCCCGTCGACCCGTGTGGGAGATTCTCAAAACGGCGGTCCCCCTTGTGGCTGATATTTAAAAGGGAAAACCAGAATGAAAACATTGACCATTTGAGGGAATCCTGTTTTGAGAAACATGCGCGATATGGTTGTGTGTGTGTGCCTGTGTCTTCTGAGAGGATCCCTTTTTCAGGTTGGTTTGAAGAGCCAAGACAGGGAGACCCCTATTTTGCATGTGGATTTGTCTCATGCTTTCCCTTGGATTCCCCTTTAAAGCGACCACGAAAAGGGAACGAACAGCGACATAGGCAATAGCACCTGTTGCCGGCACCCTCGATATCCTTCCCAGACATCAGGCTGATGGCAATATACACAATTCCTCATCCGATTCGTCGCAGCGGGATTCCTTGGTAGAACCCTCATGTTTGTCCAATGCCTGACAAGACAAGTGGCAACCATCCCTGCAGCCGCAAAATAGGTAGGTCTTTTGACTATGGCCCACATGAGCCACCCTCAATCAAAGATTCCTCGCACCCACGCGAGTGTGTGGGATGAACACCAGAGAGGTGCACCCCGTCGAGAGAAAGGAGGCGCGCTTTCCACCATTCAGGATGACCCAATGATCCTGAAGATATTGTTCAGCGCGTGTGTTTTGCCTGACAGGCAGAGCACCTTTTGTGCGATTTGGCATGATTATCCCTGTTGGGTGAGATTCATGTAGCAAGAAGTTGTTGGCTTTGCAGGGATACCTACGCTCATGCTAAGGTCCATCCCACGATGATGGAACAGTCCACCGGTCCATCTTCAAAACTACCCTCTTAAGTTGTGGTTTCAAGGGAGACCATCCTCGAACCCTCAGTGACCCAGTTTTGAGAACCCTCAGGGAGCCAGCCCTCGCTCCCTCCAAACACCGGTCCTCGGACAAGTCCAAGCCCAGGCGGAGCCGGATGTCAGTGAGGCAGAACTTCACCAGCAAGGAGTCCAAATCCACAAACTCACTGCCCACAGCGCGCCTCAACAACTGGCGATTTCTTCTGGCTGGGGTCTGGGTATGAAAAGGGTAGTTGCCAAGCTTCTATCCAATGAAATGATAATGAAACACGAGGAAACCAACCACGTTGGATGTCAAACAGCATCTTTTGGAGTTAATGCTCGCATACCCTCTGGCAGGGCCGGAGGTTGGCGAGTGCACAGAAGTCACGCTTGCAGAAGCGATAGATGCCATGAAAGAGCTGGCTTCTCGGAGTGGATTCTGTCATCCCGCCGCTGTCCCGAGCAATTTAGCCATTTTGATGGGCCTTGATGTTTGACGCTGTGCTTGAACATTGCCCCGTATGTTCATTTACGTGGCCGTCGGTCGGGTTGCAACTCGCATGTCCAATGCAACAAGGTGCACTGCGCATTGCCATCCTCTGAACAAAATCCTTCAGTTGGGAAGGCTGAAACGCTATGAATATTGGGAGCCTTGCTTTCCGCTCCGCGAGCGTGGCTGGCAGCGTTCCCTTTTCATACCAAACTCTTTGAGGGGGTTGGACATCATTTGCAAAGCAGGAGAGCCAAGGCAAAAGCAGCACCAAGGCGATTTCACACCAACAATGTCCTCTAGTTTGAGATCGCCTGAAAACGGATAAAATATAGGGCCCTGGCAAAATCCACCAAACTCCCCCAGCTGCAAAACAAAGAATCTCCTGGCTGCCACAGGCACTCGCAGAGACACTTGCCCTGCAACGTGAGCAGGCAGAAGTCGCAGTAACAGGCCCCAAAGTCCTTGGCCAAACTCAAAGCTCTCGCTATCAGCTGGCTACATTGCTACATATCACGCAAGCCATTACCTTGCTCGCAAAGTCGCCAAGAATCCGGAAAAAACAAAGCCGACAACAACACTCAAGAAGAGCAACCACGCCAAAAACCTGCGCGCGGTCGCAACCAGGGCGCCAGCACCAGCACATCCCGTGGCACGTCCCGGGGGTTGGTCAAGGAGAAGGCGATGGCCGCGGCCGTGGGAGCCTTGACCAAGGCCAAAACCTCCAGCTGAGCCATGCGCAGAGCCTCCTGCAGAGCGCGCCTGCGTTCGTTCGCTCGCTCGGAGGGGATCTGGGATGTGGGACCCGGGGGCAGCCACCCGTTTTGGGTTTGTTGGGGGAGAATTCGGGCCGAGAATGGCTTCGATTGTGAGGCTCCCAGCTTTGTGGTTTCCACGCCGTGCCTTTGCTGCTTGCCGTACTTGGCCGGCACCGTCACTACTGCCGCCTTCACGTGCACCCCAAGGCATTGCTCCACTTGCCGCTTCATCTGCTGCAGCAAAATGGCCAGGACCTGGCGAACGCAAAGGCTCCTACTCATCAAAACGTCCTGGCCATGGCCTCCGTGGGATTTATGTCAAACTCCGAGGTGAAAGAGCATCTTTGAATTTCCGGGCCGCCAAGGAGTCATTGGTGGCAACTGAATTATTTATTCTTCGCAGCGTGCGTGGCAACCTGACTGCAGATCTGGTTGTGAACGTGGCCTATGCATCGATGGTGACAATCTACAAACTTGCCTCCTAGTGAGGTTGCCAAAGGTCGGTTTTCTTCTGCCCGTGAAATGTGCCACATCTAAAGTAAGCTCTCGGGGCCCCACGCTATGTTCGAACAGACATTGAAGGATGAGAGTTGTCGGCACAAAATGTCTGTCTGAAACGGTGTCCGGGGCTCAAATGGGTTGGAATGCCGCCTGTTTAAGGTACTGGAATCGACTTAGATCTGCTCAAAGTCCTACGTGGGTCCAGGGACAAAGAGTAACAAGTATGTGAACTTGACATAAAATGATGCCAAATCCTGGTCACTTGTGTCACCAGCAAGCCCCTCCAACCCGGCAACAGTGTTGAAAGCTCCTGGCCAACCCCCAAAACTGCTTTCCCAAAAAACACATGTTCGTCGACTATCCCGTTGACCTTGTGCCAACACTTGCAACACCCCCAAATCCCACAACCCCACAACCCCGCAACCCCTTAACCGCCCACCCCCAACCCTTTGGTGCTTAAGTTCTTTTCCGAAGCCATATGCGTTCGGGATATCTCCCCTCTCTCCCTCCACCCCCAACCCCGCCTCCCCAGGCTCCAGGATCCTCTCCTTGCCCCGGTCCCTCACGCGGTACATGGCGCTGCCGTCGTCGCCCTTCACCACCTGCAGATCAGGAAACGCGGCGCCAATTCGCAGTGGCCCTTGGAGAAAAAATGCGCCCCCCTCCCCCTTTTTTGCTAGTTGACTTTAAATGGAAACCCCAGCAAAGGAGGAAAGGCACCCACTGGAGGTCTGGCTCTTGAAATCCATGCGCCAAGAAGCGGTTTGCCTGCTACGACAATCCAAGTCACAACTTGCAATCCACGCCCGTGATTGCTTCGACCATGGCATTTAGGCTGTGCAGACTCTGTAGACTATGCTTATGTTGCAATCATTATATGGTCAGTGAGAATGCAAAGTCTATGTTTTTTAGCAAGAGAGCCAAAACACGGATGAATGCACCTCTGATTGCTAAATAGAAGAGAATGGCCCCTGGCAGCGGCGGGTTGCCTCTGTTGCATCACCCTGAACAGTAATGCCCTAAATGTCGAAGAAGCAAACCAGGGTGTTGCTATGTTGCCATGTGTTGCACTATTGCATAGTTGGCCAGCTTTCTCTTCAGGGAATCCACGGTATGTGTCAAAACCACAAAGCCTTCCTCCACAACTCCGGGAAACGAATCCGTGCACCGCCCCAACTCACGCCAAAAGAGCGGTGTGCTGGAAGCTGTAAAACCCAAGGCCGTGAACCAACAGGGGATGGCAAAGGTGGAGACTATGGATTCATCAAAAAGCTGCTGATTGATTGAGGATGCAACCTTGAAGCATCCACCCCAACGAGCGTTGCGCTCCCCAAGCAAACTCTACTTCGGCTTGGTCCTGGATTCCTGTCAGCATTGGATTCACATTCACCATCCCGCCATATCATCATGGCTAGCCACCAGTCCGCCCAAACAGATTGCCCCGTTTGCATACCCCGACATGGACTTAGACGTGGCAAAGCGTGTGGCTTGCAGCACCTGTTGGCATTGTCAAAAATGCGAATCCGGCTACGAATGTCCACAGGAACACCGCCTCCCATTCTGCGTGCACGGCCCGCCTGCGCGGTGCTCCGGAGCCGCTGGGCCCAGGGGCTGTCGAAGGAGGCCCCCAGCAGCCGCTGGGGCGCGAAGATAGTGTTCGCCAAATTCGCGGACGCCTGACGCCCCAACCTCCCGGAAACCTCCCCCCTCCAATGTATGTATGTATGTATGTATGTATGTATGTATGCATGCATGCAAGTATGCAATGCAATGTCATGCAATGTAATGCAATGTAATGCAATGTAATGCAATGTCATGCAATGTCATGCAATGTAATGCAATGGAATGCAATCCAATGCAATGGAATGCAATGTCATGACATGTAATGCAATGTAATGCAATGCAATGTGATGCAATGCAATGCAATGTAATCGAGGTTGTTCTGATTGCAATGTAATGTACTGTAATGAAATGAAATGGCATGTAATGTAATGTAATGTAACGCAAGGTAATGTAAGATAATGTAACGCAAGGTAATGTAAGATAATGTAATGTAACGAAAGGTAATGTAAGATAATGTATGGTAATGTAATGTAATGTAATGTAATGTAATGCAATGTAATGTAATGTATGCATGCATGTGCATGTCCATTTGTATGCGTATGAGTATGTGCACATGTATATGTGCACGCATGTGTGTGTGTGTATGTGTTCACGCATGCTTGGATGTATGTACATGTATGCAAAGATATGTGTAGGCGTAGGTATATGACTATGCATATATGTACAAGTATACGTGTTGGTATGCATGTAGGTGCATGTAAAGGCATCGTTATACGAGCGTGTGAAGAAATAGTTGAAGAAGGGGTGCAAGCACAGGTGCACGCATAGGTGTGAGCATAGGAGAATGTATAACCTGTGCCACATAGCTCCTTCTTGGTTTGACTCCTTTCAATGATCCACGCTCAAGGCACCCCGTGGCACCCTTCTGGAATCGCAAGTAGAGCAAAGGGTCAAAAGCGAGACACCCTACAACAAGGCCCGTTCCAACCCCTCAACCCTCTCTGCCTGCTCAACGGCGGCTTCCCCCACTACAGGCCCCGTGCAGTCCAGGAAGCCCACGCAGTTGGGGGTGGCCAGGCACCCCCGATCGTTCCTCAGAGAACAGAGCCAATCCGGGCCAAGAAGCGAGAGAGAGAGAGAGAGGAGGGAGAGACACAGAGAGAGAGAGAGAGAGAGCGAGAGAGAGAGAGGGAAAGAGAGAGACAGAGAGAAGAGAGAGCGCGAGTGAAAGGAGGGAGCGAAGGATAAACAAATAAGCTCAGGTGATATCCCCAACAGCAGGAGTTGCCAGAACTCGGAACCGCCCCACACTTCCCGGAACCCCTTCTCGGAACCGCCCCGTGCATCTCCGATGCCCTTCTCGGAACAGAGACGGAGAAGGAGACAGAGATAGAGATAGAGAGATGGAGATGGAAATGGAGATGGAGATGGAGATAAACATGGAGATAGAGGCAGAGAAAGAAAAAGCAAGAAAGAAAGAAAGAAAGAAAGAAAGAAAGAAAGAAAGAAAGAAAGCAAGAAAGAAAGAAAGAAAGAAAGCAAGAAAGAAAGAAAGAAAGAACTAAAGAAAGAACTAAAGAAAGAACTAAAGAAGGAAAGGAAGAAAGAAAAACAGATAGAAAGCAAGCAAGAAAGAAAATAATTACAGAAAGAAGGAGAGACCCGGAAAGTTGAGCTGTCACATTCTCCGATTAAGCAAAATGGTTCGCAGCACACAATACAGTACATATTGTTTTTTACGTCTACCGGCTTGCTGCTGTGTCAACTGGCTTCGCAATCCCAAATTTCTCCAGAAACTCTCACTGCTGTTTTCTGATCGTCCCCTAAAATGGCTGGTGTGCTCTCGATTGCCCTTGAACCAAGCAAGGAGGGTCCATGTTGAGAAACTCCCACAAGTGCGGCAAGGCTCGGCACGATGAGCACATCCCCGTCGCGCCAGAGCCCGATGCGGCAGCAGGAAGTGCCCAGATCGATGCCCACCGCCGCATGCGCGCGCATGGCTCACAAGGCTCATGGCAGCCCCGGGGCTCAGAACGCGGCGTTTGATACCCGTGCTGGCTACAACATGTGGCCCTAACAGACTTGTTGTTGCCGAAAGCTGGCTGCAAAATGGAGAAAAAGGGCGGAAATGCTGCCACTCAGTTCAGCGCAAAGAATCAGTGGGAAGGTGGGTACCGTGGGTGTTGATTGCAATTTGTGTAAAACATCGCGGTCCTGCGCTCCGTTGAAGGTATGTTTTGGTCTGTGATGTCTGTGGCCAAAATGCTGGCCTTGATTTTGGGGCAACTTCTTGGCGCTTTTGACTCACTCATGAGCAGACCGAGGAAATTGGCGCCAGTGGAACGGGGGGCTGGGATACTTCCTGCGGCCTCTTGTGATCTTGAAAAAATCCGATCCAATTGCTCTCTGCCGGCTTGAGAATCTCAGGTTGCAGTGGGCGCGAAGTGCTTTTGCCATGTGAGAGGGACCGCATGCAATGGGCGCACCCACGAGCCAAGAACTGCATAGGGCAAATGCCGCAGTAAGCAAGTCGCTCGGGCTGGAGGAAAAGCAAATGGGTTGGTATCGAAACTAGAGATTGACCCCTCCAGATCGCTGGTTTCCTCAAGCACGGCCAAACCAGGGCATTTCACCAGGTTTCCCTGCAGAGGTTTTGGTGTCGATGCCTTGATTGAAGGGGCCTTGAATCGAAGTGTGCCAATAGGCTTCTGGGGGCATAAGTGACAACAAGGAGCACATTGTCATGTTAAACCACCCCAGTTGAACTGACTCTAACCACTCGGAAGGGTGCGGTGTGAGGGTTGCAGAGCGCATAGCCTTGCTAGTTTTGCCATTTACAAAGCAAGGAGTTTAGGTCCATTGCAACTGCTCGGGAATGACGGCGCTTCATCCGTCCTCTTTATCTGGCTACATCGTGCTATCAAATTCGAGTGTTTAGGCCCAAACTTTTTCAGACCTTGTTCGCCTGTATGTTCAGGTAGCGGAAAGTTGTGCGAGAAAGTTGTTGCGGTGCTGTTGTCATTGGGGGGGGGGGGAAATCCCGGAGGGCAACAACAGATCTGAAGCGCGGCGGCGTGGCGCAAGCGAGCAAGCGCCGAAGCCGAAGACGAGTGCGAAGCCATGGGCTCATCTGGGACCGGCTAAACAGTCTTTCTTCTGTGTGCTGGTCGCTTGTGAGACGAAAAATGAGGCAGTGACGACATGCGAGCATTGATGTTCTTTCGAATCACAGCCGTTTCCTGCTATCCCGTTCTGAGACCAAAGTGAATGGTTGATACGTGTGCATGCTCGCAATTGTTGCTACTCTATGCAGAAGCAAACGATACCTCAACAGCTGACCCCTTGCTGAAAACCCATCGGCCGTAGATGCTTACGTTGTCATGCGACCCCTCAATGCAACCGTTGTTATTGCACTAAGAAGTAGAATCCTGTTGCTGAATTGTCCGAGTGCTTACAGTACCGGCAATGTGAACCGTAGCTGCGGCCCGAGTTCGCGGACATCCTCTCAGCCAAAGCTTCAGGATTCGGGAAGCATCAACGACGGGTTTGTCTCAATGTCACTCACATGCTCTGACTTTGAACTCAATGGGTTTTGCTAGCATTTTGGTCTCTGCGCTGGGGGAAACCGGACACTCAACCTCTACCCCTTATCAGATTTAATAAGCCTTCATTAAAGAGAGGGCCTCCGTTGTACGACCCGCGGTTGGCCAACTGTCCTTTCGCACCAACATGGGCGGTACCCGCATCTCCTATATTTTTCGTCTGGATGTCCCGTTCCTTCGGGTCCCAGCCGTGCCTATCTGACCAACCCAACCACACGGGGGTCCAACGGCAAGCCAACAGCCAAAGGGGTGACGAACCAGCTGCTCTGGTCCAGGTACCCCCCCTCTATATACATATGGCGCAGGCGCACGCAGGCATCTGGTTCCTTGCGGCCACCTGGGGTTGCAACACCAGAAGCCAGTTCTTTGGCGTCGCTTGCATTTTGGGGGGGGTCGCTTTTCGGAGGGAACGCTTTCCAACAAATGGGGTGTGTTTCCAAGGGGTGTGCCTTTCTTGGATGGGTTTGGAAGCTGCACCCATACTCAGGTTTCAATTTGGCCACCGGGGAGGAAGATACTGTGAAACAGGCCTTCCGCCTCACCTTGGAAGATAGCTTAAGCTCAGCAACAAGCAGAGCGGCAAGCACCAGCCATCCCTCCAAGCCCGTTGTGGCGTCATTTGGTCCTTCCGGTGCCCAAAGCCTCTCATTTGGGGACCATCTTGTTTGTTCTTTGAGGGGAACTGAGAACCCTGCCAACCATTTGTGCTTTGTCTGGCTTTACCTTCAGGTTTATGTTTTCGTCCGAGCAAGGGGAGGTGGCCTGGTGCACTGGGACCTCCCACGGCCGGCGTGGGCGCCAAGGCTAACATCACCAGCGCGCGCCGCGCCTGCGCACCGCAGGGACTCTGGCCAACTGCAAGAAAGGCCTGGTGGCCTTAGGAAAAATGGAATGAAACCATGGCAAACTTTTGTGTGTGCAGTGGTCTCCCTGTCACGCCTTCTGATTCAAAGGAACCATTCTGGGCAGCACTAGCTTTAGAGGCCCAAGTGGGTGTACTAAGATGGCTTGCCTCTTCGATCCTAGATTCCACGCCGCCCGCAACAGCCCTGACTCGAAGCCAGGCAGCGGGGTAGGACGCCAGCCTCCCTGCTGCGCAAATCTAGGTTCGCTCGGTCAAATGGAGAAATCCCTGTCGGACGCTTTACTAGGAAGAACATCATCGAGATCAATGGATGGGACTGAAGTCCGCAAAGTGCCTTTTTGATGCCCAGAGCGTCCGGTGACGTGCTCCCTCAACGTCCCACCCGAGTCTCCCCCCCTTGCCTGGGCGGAAAGATGGCCAGCATCGGCGCCAGCTTCTGATCGGATGAGCGCGTGGCTGTGCGGAAACAAAATGAGAATGGGGGCCAAAAGGAACCAAGATTTCGCCCCAAACATTTGGAAATCCAAGTACTTGGAATAAATACCTAAATCAGTCAAGTAGATCCGCGGATTCGGGGTGTGACTTGCCTTTGATCAATGCACAGTCCTCCTTGCAACCGGTTTCCTTGGTCAAGCAAGTACCGCGTCTCATCCCTTGCTGATCAGTCTGCTTGCTTGATCAACTACAGCAGGATAAGATCATGCACGTTGGAAGGGATGGATACGTGAACTGCTCAGATCAAACGGTGGGTGCAATGCCTGATTTTCCGGGACTTTGGGTGTTCCTGGTTGTTCATCAACTGGCCATCTCTTGGCCACTTCCGTCGGTAGCACTTGACTGGCCGCTGGACATGTGGCTGGTGAGTGTAGTCGGGCATGTGCCAAATACATGCACTCCCAAAAATGGCAGCTTGTTTGCAAACATGTTCAGTCCATGTAAGGGCGGCAATGTCGGC
>CAUJNA010003312.1:609486-701812 GCA_963377175.1 Effrenium voratum
TTTGGCCCTGAGAATAAGCTGCCTGGCATGTCATTCTTGTTCATTTGAGCCAACGGCTTGGCGACGGCGATACAGCTGCACCATGCAGCGGCACGGCGAGTCAACATATTCCTCATCACCCACAGGGAATGGCAGAAACAGGGCAAGGGGGGATGAAAGGCGTGCGCCAGAAAACAATTGATGCCATGATTCGATCAAATCCATTTGCTAATATGGCAAACATCTTTACAGCAATGGCACTCAGTGCAGTCCATGCTGAAACCCAACCTCCAAAGCCAAGAGGCGTGCTGACCGAATACAACCCTGCCAAAGAGAACCCCAGGGTGCACGACACATCCAAGAAACCGCAAGGAAAAGAAGGGCTGGCCTGTCAACATGCCTCCAACCCAAAAGCGACCGCCCAGGCGGCGAAGCTGGGCCTGCAATGGGCCGCTTGCAAATCTGAAGGAGACCCGCAGGAAGAAGCGCACGAAGCGGTGCAGCCGCACTGGCACCTGCGGATTTGGTTCCATGGAAAAGCTGTTTGGGGTAGCTGGGTGTCTCCTTTTTGAGGGCTTTACAGGAAACCGGGCCCGTTTTTTGGTCATTCCCTGACAAACCCGTCGGGGGGAGGGAGTACGTGGCCGCAGCCGAGGAATAAAGCTCCTTGAAGATGATGGATGCTTCCCTCAAACCAGGTGAGGGCAACGATATGGTGTCGCTGCTTCGACCTGCTCCCAGCTCATGGTGGTCAGCACCCACATCGCCAGATGCCCAGTCACAGTTTTTCAGGCTGCCCCATGGGGCCCTGCCTCCAGCGTGCCGACCCAAAGGGCCTTTTGGAAGCCCGTCCATGGCCGCTCATCCGCGAAGCGGTACACGAAGGGCCCTAGCATCACAGTTCGATGTGTTCTCGACGCGAGGGGAGAGAGGGGTGTGCGCCAACCACATACCATGCCGGAAACTGAGTCGACTCGGAACAACTCCCACTGCCCACGCATGTTCATAGAAGCAAAGCACTTTGACGCAGCTAAAAATAAAGCGGACCTCCACTAAAAGTGAACAAGTCTCTCTCTTCAAGATGGTTTCGTTTTGAAGGCCAGGAGAGGAAGACCACTCCTGTCAAGAAGCTGATTGTCAAAGTGCACAAGCTCATCCAGGCAGGCTGGACGAAAGCATTCGGCTTGGATTGAGATGGCTTGGATTGACATGTTTGTCATCATTCAGTATTTTTCCAGGGCTTGACTCTCACCGCCCGTCAGTTTTGCCAAAAAAACGACGTATTCCCTGGATGTCGCCAGTTGTCTGAAGAGCAAAGAATGGTACAGCCAGACTCGTCTTCCGAACGGATAGCATCACAACGCCAAATATGTTGATACATTTGCAGCTACGGTTCCTGCCCGGCCAAATGTTTGGTGGGTCTGTAAGGAGGGAGATCATGCAAATCTAGAAGAGCCTACAGTGCCACTGTCCAGCAAGTTCAAAATGACTGGGGTAATGCCCGTTGTTGCTTTGCTTCCTTTACCAACGGTGGACAAAAATCACTTGTTTTCTGTGAGAGGACATGGGAAACCTGGGTAGTAGGCTCCCCATGTCCTTAGTAAACTGTCAGGTTCTCAGCTTACTTTGTCTCACCAGATCTGAATTCTGCTCAAGAGTTGCCATCGAGCACGCCCCCTGTCCCTCCAAAAGTTAGTCATGGATTTGCCTAGGCTGCGGCACAATGGGCATCCAAAATGATCAGTTTCACGTTGCATGCCAGGACTGTGCACGCCATGCCATCAGAAACATGCCGTCAGCAACATACCCCATGTTGGGGGCCTTGGCAGAGAAGAAATGAGCCAGGGCCGCCTCCTGACCCATCCATAGACAGTCCCTGGTCGCCAAGCACGACCACCTGAGTTGTGGGCAGAGGCATCAGCGGATCAAAGCTCACTTGCCCTCAAGGTACTACATTCAGATGATGATCGCACTGAAAGGGAAGCAGGGACTGCGCTATTCTACCTTACACTGTGCGATAGTTGTTGACATTGTGGGCTCTTGCCCAAATACAACATCCTTCCGTCGGCAAGCATTGGCTTTCGCTCACCCAATCCGAAATTCACACAACACATGGTCGCTTGGCAGAGTTCACCCGGTCTGTGGAGGAAGCACACGGTCTGCCAAAGGGAAACTCCGTTTGGAGACCAACCCCTGTCAAAGCGTGTACGTACTTTGGTACAGGAAGTTTGGGTACTCTCCGATAGCCAAGGATTTGATTCAACAAGGCAGCTGTAGCACTGGGGGATACCTTTGTGCTTGCCTGGGCTCGCTTGTCTTGTCCCAGATATGAGCTGGGGCCTTTCGGGGATCTCCAGCCAGCCCTCCAGCCCCAAATGAAACCAACAGCGTGGGCTCCGAACGAAACCGTGGGATCGGAAGCAAAGTTGGGTCTGACTCATGCCCTGCATGGAAAGTCCTCTAAATGGTGGGCCAGTCCCCGTCTTCCCGCGCAACATGTTCCCAACTTCGGCCTCCAAACCCCCCACCGGGCCAGCGGCTTGACTTGTGTCCAGCGGTTTGGGCAGCCGGCTCTCCAGACAGGCCTTGGCCCGTCCCGGGCGCTTTGGGCTATCCCTATGTCCAGACAAACGTAAGAGGATTAGATGAGAACCTTCAACAAACATGCCCGTCGGCAGTTGGCGGGAAAGCACGAAGCAGGGCTGTTGTCAATGGCCAAAATAGCAGGGGCCTGTCATAGCCAGGCTTGGTGAAAGGTGCGGAACTGCAACTCATGAAGCTCCAAGCCTTCCGCACCTGATTTTTGCATCGAGCTTCTCAACATCAAGTTTGTTGGGTATGTTCGATGAGTCTCGCTGCCTCCAAGACTCATCTGATCTTCGGCGGATACTTTCAATGAGCGGTGTACATGCGCGAGATGCCTCCTGCCTCCTGGATCACTGTAATTATCCACCTTCAACTCTTACCCCGTCCAGGGATCTGCTGTTTTCCTCCGGTTGGTTGTTGAATGACAAAAACAAAACAAAAAACGTCGGTTCTCCATGGTGGAGTGGAGTCTGAGAGGCGGCGAGGGGTGGAGACGGAGGGGTGGGGTGGAGGCGGAGGGGTGGAGACGGAGGGGTGGAGACGGAGGGGTGGAGACGGAGGGGTGGAGACGGAGGGGTGGAGACGGAGGGGTGGAGACGGAGGGGTGGAGACGGAGGGGTGGAGAGGCTGCCGTTCTCTTCGAACTTTGAACCAATCAACATGGTGCTCAGACTTGCTGACATGTCTGCCGTCCACTCATGAAATGGTTGCCTGTGTTGCCTGTGCTGCATTTGCAGCATAAGAGAGAGGGGGAGAGAGAGAGAGAGAGAGGAAAAAAAAAGATCGGGGCACCACAACGAGCCATGTTGCTTCATTTGCTCCAAGTTCTAGCGCGACAACAAGGTGCATGCCCCTACGCTCCGTGGTGCATTTAACCCAAAACTCCTACTTGAAAGAGAGGCAGAAGCTAGCAAAGCTCGGATTCATCCGGCAAGATTCGTTTAACAAAAAAGATGCCAAGGCTGCCACGGGGTTGAGAAGATGTGGTTGAGTCTTGCGCAGCGAGGCATTGGCTTGGCTTTCGTGGAATCAATCCATTTATCTAAGAATTTATTCAATCCGTTTCTGTAGCTGGTCCAGCAAACTTCTCGACAGCAAACTTCTCGACAGAAGACTCAATGCAAGCATGCAGCAGGGTTGCGTCGTTGAATCAGTGGAACCCTGAAAAATGGTTGGTTCCCTGTGGTTTCCCTTTTCACCACCCCCAGAAACGGGCCACACCCTGGCTTGCGTGACCACGCAGCCCTCGCAATGGGAGGCCGGGGTTGCGGCGGTCGGCCAATGCAAGGCTGCACGTGCAGTTGGCACCTCGAAACACCCCGTCTTCTCAGCAGGGACGCGAAACTCGGGGACAAAACAGCAGGGGGGGGGCGAATTAGCCACAAGAGACCTGCCTTTTTCATTGCCGTTGGACGGGTCTCTAAGCCTGACACGTTCCCACCTTTCCCCAGAACTTGCTACCTGATGCTGGTTTACCTCCAAGGAAACAAACAGATGCTTGGATATTCATGACGGTCCATGGCTGTTTCACGAGCCTCTCTGAAATGCCATCGTTGGCTGACTGGCAAGTGCAGAGCTTGCTCCCTTATCTTGAACATCACCGGGAGGCTCCTCAACGCCAAAGCCACGAAGCCAGCCAACTGCAAGTTGCCAATCAATCAACCGGCCAAACGTGCAATCTACGGCAGCAGCATGCCAAAATCAGGTTGGAAACCTATATATATATATATATATACTCTTGACTTCACAATCCTTTCTGAAGTCCGGGCCACGTTCATTCAAGCAAAGCGGCGGTCCTCCACCTCCCACGAAAGACATGGTGTCCAACGGCTGTTTGAAGGGAAAACATGTACTTCGAAACTGACTCCGACTGTGAGACATCGGGTTGTCTTTTGCAGGGGAAGTGTGCGTAGAGTGTGTGAGCTTGCGCTCCTTTCGCCTTCCCCTGTGTGTCGTATCAGATTGCATTGCGGCTTGTTGAGGGATCACTTGGCGGCAGGGATTGCCAGAAACTTGCTAGAATGTCCATTTCCAGCGATGGGACAGGCGCAACCAAAGCGGCTTGGGCTCCTTTTCAGGAGTCCTCCAGATCTCTTCTCTCAGGAGCCGGCCGCAACCAGGTCAACCCGCACGGGCCAGCATTTTGCCTGCGTCAGTTCCCGTGAATTAGGACTTGTCTTTGCAATTCTTACAGGAAATGAAGGGACGCCGTAGTGCAGGCCTTTGCTGCCGCCAGGGTCAAAAGGTAAACCCACTGCGAATCAGGGAATCAGCCCTGCGAAAGGGAGGCGTCGACCAGGGAGAATCGCGATTTTGAAGCACCTTTGGGCGGTTTCGGGCTTGCAAGCATTGGGTCCAATTGAACCCAAGGGACATTCCCGCCCTGACTAGCGCTCTACGCTATGCCTCTGCCAAACTTCAAAGAGATCAAGCCCTTGTTAGGGAGAGCGTCATGCCGCAGTGCGTTCAGAAAATCGGAATCAACATGGTGGCTCAGACTTATATGGGTTGTTGGCCGATTGATGCTCGCGTGCATCCCGGGCCATGGACGGTTGAATCCAAGGTCTGTCCACTAGTTCTCCAGGAAAAGGCACACATACAAAGCACTCGACATAGGAACCAGGCTCGGCATCCACTATTGTGCCAACAGTGTCACAATGTTGCCCCGTGAAGAGAGCCATGCAGCTTAGATCCTGTCAAACACAACAAATAGAAGAATATCCATCTGGCTGTGCGCCCGAAATGGGACCCATGAATTGCTTTTGGTTTCCTCAAAGGGCCAACTCGTTTTGACACTGAGTATATTTTGAGGGCACCCTTTTCACCTTGGCTTCTTTAAGAAACCAAAGGAAACAAAACACATTTGACGGGGTCTCCCTAAGTTTCACTAAAAAAAACCAGACCCCGACACAGGTGTCCTGTTCGGGCAAACAGATGGCCCTGGTAGATGATTAAACCACCCGGTGAACCCCGGTGAACAACTGGTCGTGGATTTTTCTACCAAAACAACCAAAAAGGACATCTTTGGACCCCGGACCGCTCGGATCGATCCGCTTCCGCGGGTTGCCGACTTCGGCCTCTGCCACCTGCGAGTCCACCTGGCTTGAGACCACATCCACGGAGACGAGGTCAAAAACAATGTCCACCTGGCAAAGAATCAGCTGCCCTCGTTGTTCGCTGGTTTGGAGCTCGGTGGTTTGGTGGTTTGGTGGTTTGGTGGTTCGGCGGTTTGGCGGCTTGGTGGTTTCGGAGGCATTCCCAGAAAACCCTCTACAAGAACTCCCTTTTTTGGAGCCCGTTGGTTTTCCCATTTACCCACGAGAACCAGGGCTTCAAATCCCAAACAACTCCAAACAACCGACAAATAGTTGCCTGGTAGTCTGAAAGAGCGGGCGCTAGTTCTCGAACGGGAATCAATGTGGTGAAGGATCCGTTTGGGATGGGTTCTCAAGGCGGCTTTTTTCGGGGTCATGCCCTCAGAAACACAGGCTTCGAAACCAGGCTCGCACTTGAGCAGGTGGAGGAGTTTTACACCATTGTTGGAACATTCCTCTGACCGCCAGGGGCTTCCACTTGCGGGCAAACCTTGCAGAAAATAGACCTTTGTAGATTCATCGAGCACTGTGCCAGAGTCATTTCTTGGGGGGTAGCCATAATGTGGTTCCCTCGACCACTAGCAGTATCCTGGTCTAAAGCAAATGTTTGCAAATGATGTAAGGCCCCTGATAATTTAAGGATCCATGTCTCAAGATCATGCGTGCTGTGCCAGTGTCAACCGTCCAGCCATCTATTTTTTGGTATAGGGGGACAGCTATGTTTGTTGCTGGGAATTGAAGACGTTAATGAGACTCTTGGCACCTTGCAGCCATGTGTTTGTTTCTTCAACTGCTTCCTGTCACATGCATATTCTCCACCTTCAATGTTGGTAGTATTCAAAAACTATCAAGTCTGATTCGGAAACCAACAAGCTAACAAGCCAGATTGAATCCACCTGTGTGATCCGGTCTCCACTTGCGCCCCAACCCCCAGGTAGTTTTCGCAGCAGGATTGTTTCTGAATGGCACTTCTTAAATAGCGTGTAGCTTCCTCCAATTTTCTAGCTTTCAAATGGCAGCTGAGACCAGTACTTGCACTGCAGATTGCATGATGGTCAGAATTGTCAGCATGCGCAAATCACGAGGACAAGCCAGCAGCACCCAAAGCCTATTGTTCTCAGGAACGATTGCCCATCATGTTCATTCAGCATTCCAATAAGCAACGCACCAAGTTGAAAATCGGCATCCCAGACAATTGCGGGGAGATTCGAAAGCTTGAGTTGGTTCTGACAAATGATCAAAAAAAAAAGAAGGAGCATGCGTGTTTTGGGAAAACGGCTGATCTGAAGTCAATGATCAAGCAAAGCGACCGCATGGAGAAAGCAAAAGATGCAACTAGGAGAACTGGGCGATCTCAAGAAAAAAACAACTCCTGCATTAACTCCTGCAAGAGTATCCCACTGATCTGCAGATTCCCTACATGCTGCACACAAACCAATCATCAACTGCGGTGAAATACAGTGGATCCCTGCTTCCACATGCTGGGACTCCGCAGTCCCCCTCTAAGCCATTAGGCAGTTGGCCAACACTGGGGGAGCTTGTTCTTCCGCCTTCAGGACACGCTCTGGGGATGGCGTGACGCATCCGCACCCAAAAAGAACGAAGAAAAGTCGGGGGGGGGGGGGTGGAACCACACCCATCCGCAAAAAACATGCAAAGCACCCCCAACAGAAAACGAATAAAAGAGGGGGGACCAACAACCAACAGTCAAAAAATCAAAACCAAATGAGACCCAAACCAGCGGTGCGGCCTCCCGGTCCTTCTCTGAAAGAAGACCATGAAGAAAGGCCTTTCCAGTGGATTGGTCCCGATTCGACACGGTTGGGCGGTCGGGCAAAGGGTCTCCAAACGATGGGCATCCCCCAAAAAGGGACCATTTCTCATGGGTAAAGGATGGGACTTTCCCAAAATGTTCCCACAAAATGTTCTCATGGCAGGTCCGATATACTGAACTGATACTAAACCAATACAAAATTGAACAATGACATTTCTGCGATTGAAATGCCGGACATCTAAAAGCAGGGAGTCTCATTTGGACGAGCAATGTGGCGGAACCCTCCAGGTGCCTGATGTACCCTGTAAATAAATATTGTTCTGCCTTCGGAAGAGGAGGGGTATTTACTATCATACATGGGGAAGGTATTGACTATCATATATGCAGAAGGAATTGCAGCGGGGGAAGACCGACGCAAGCCGATCAGCATATGAGAAACGACAACATGCCGCTGGGTATCCAACCACCTGGATCATATGCAAGGCAGAAGCCTCCCTCGGATGAAGCATCACCAGAGCCGCGCATATTTGGCGAATGATGTCTGGCTTATCTGCCCATGGGGTGCTGAGGCGTTCTCATCTGATTGTGGACAGAAGCAGCAGCTAGCACTCGAACAAGCTGCGCGCCATCCTGGGTGCCCATCAGCTGGGTCCTTACCCCTTTCCGATTTCCTGTCCGCGCCTTGGTATCCTCGCCGCCGGCCCCCAGCATGTTTCGCCTGGCGGAAAGATTTCAAAAATCAGCGCCAGTCGGGTGCCTGGGGCATCTGACTGCAAAAGATGCCCCCGAAATCTCGAGGCCATCGCGATGACTGGTCGAGCCTCGCTACGGCCAACATAGTCTTTGACATGTCCATCCTCACTCCCGCTACAGAAAATGCTCAACAGAGCCACCACTTCTGTCAAGGACAAGCACTGGCTGTGTCGGCTCACGTTCAATCGCTTCCGGAAAGCATTGTGGTGCGTTCCATTGTTTTGGAAAATACATCAGAATCCATTCTGCAATTTTTAGGCATGCCCATCCCTTCGAATATTCCCTAACCACTGACAGACACCTTTTCCTGTTTGGGCTCCGTTCGCATTTATATTCGTCGTCGCTTGCAAGCCAGGCAGGGCAGGCCCAAGCAACACGCGGGTGCTACCTTTGCTGGAGTCTCCTCTGCCTCAGTGCAAGCATCGGTGGGCCTGAACAGAAACAATACTGACATCCTGCCATCAGTCTGTAACTCCAGCCTGGACCAACGCACAAATCTACGCTCTGCAACTGCCAGCAGGCTTAAATTCGTCGCACTGCGCGGGAATTCAGCATGTCAGCCAACAGTTTTCATCGAGGCTCATCCATGCCATTGCCTTGCATCACCAGCATCATTTGCATCATGTGCTTGTTTTTTTCTGGTTGTGCCAAAGTGCCAATCTCCTCAATCATCATTTCAGACCTCTGTATGTTCTTGATCACGACTGTCTGACGAATTGTAGCCTCCTACTCAGCATCACCAGCATTATCTGCACGCCTCATTTCAGACTTCTGTTGATTTGGGAATGTGCTTCTGGCTGGCCTCGATGAAAACTGTTGGCTGACATGCTGAAATCCCGCGCAGTGCGACGAATTTAAGCCTGCTGGCGACGCCATTGCCTTGCATCACCAGCATCATTTGCATCATGTGTTGTTTTTTGTTTCTCTGGTTGTGCCAAAGTGCCAATCCCCTCAGACCTCTGTATGTTCTTGATCGCGACTGTCTGACGAATTGTAGCCTCCTACTCAGCATCACCAGCATTATCTGCAAGCATCATTTGAGACTTGTGCGTGTTTTGGGAATGTGCTTCTGGCGACATGCTGAATTCTCGCGCACGAATTTAAGCCTGCTGGCGATGCCATTGCCTTGCATCACCAGCATCATTTCCGTCATGTGTTTTTTTTCTGGTTGTGCCAAGGTGCCAATCCCCTCACCATTCTGCATCACCAGCATCCGTTGCATCATTTCCATCATTTGCATCATGAGTTGTTCTGGTTGCGCCAAAGTGATAATCCCCTCAACCTCAAGCATCATTTCAGACTTGTGCGTGTTTTGGGAGTGTGCTTCTGGGCTTGATGAAAACTGTTGGCTGACATTCCCGTGCAGTGCGACAAATTGAAGTCTGCTAGCGCCATTGCTCTGCATCACCAGCATCATTTGCATCATGATTGTTCTGGTTGTGTCAAAGTGCCAATATTGTCAAACATAATTTCAGACCTGTGCATTTCTTGGGAGTGTACTTCTGCCCTCGATCATGACTGTCTGGTTTGGTTGACGCGATTTGCCATTCTGCATCACCAGCATCTGTTGCATCCGTTGCATCATTTGCATCATTTACATCATTTGCATCATTTGCATCATTTGCATCATTTGCATCATTTGCATCATTTGCATTATTTGCATTATTTGTATCATTTGCATCATGTGCATCATGTGCATCAGTTGCATCAGTTGCATCAGTTGCATCATTTGTATAATGTGCATCATTTGCATCAGTTGCATCATTTGCATAATTTGCATCATTTGCATCGTTTGCATCATTTGCATCATTTGCATCATGATTTGTTCTGGTTGCGCCAAAGTGATAGATAATCCCCTCAACTTCAAGTTTTGGGAGCGTGCTTCTGGGCTTGATGAAAACTGTTGGCTGACATTCCCGTGCAGTGCGACAAATTTAAGTCTGCTAGCGATGCCATTGCTCTGCTCTGCATCACCAGCATCATTTGCATCATGATTGTTCTGGTTGTGTCAAAGTGCCAATATTGTCAAACATAATTTCGGACCTGTGCATTTCTTGGGAGTGTACTTCTGCCCTCGATCATGACTGTCTGGTTTGGTTGACGCGATTTGCCATTCTGCATCCGTTGCATCCGTTGCATCCGTTGCATCCGTTGCATCATTTGCATCATTTGCATCATTTGCATCATTTGCATCATTTGCATCATTTGCATCATTTGCATCATTTGCATTATTTGCATTATTTGCATTATTTGTATCATTTGCATCATGTGCATCATGTGCATCAGTTGCATCCGTTGCATCCGTTGCATCATTTGCATCATTTGCATCATTTGCATCATTTGCATTATTTGCATTATTTGCATTATTTGTATCATGTGCATCATTTGCATCATTTGCATCATGTTCTTGATCACGACTGTCTGACGAATTGTAGCCTCCTACTCAGCATCACCAGCATTATCTGCACGCCTCATTTCAGACTTCTGTGTGTTTTGGGAGTGCGCTTCTGGGCTTGATGGAAACTGTTGGCTGACATTCCCGTGCAGTGCGACAAATTTAAGTCTGCTAGCAATGCCATTGCTCTGCATCACCAGCATCATGTGCATCATGATTTGTTCTACGTGTGCCAAACCCCCAAGCATCATTTCAGACCTGTGCAGGTCCTGGGAGTTGCTTCTGGCCTCGATCAAGAACTGTCTGACGTGCTGAATTCATGTGCAGCGCAACGAATTGAAGCTTGCCAGCGATGCCATTGCTCTGCATCACCAGCATCATCTGCATCATGATTTGTACAGCAATTCTCTCAAGCATTTGTGCATGTTTTGGGAGTGTGCTTCTCACCTCCATGAAAACTGTTTGGCAGCAGCTAAGGCTCCCCTTGCCCTGCATCACCAGCATTGTCAATACGGGCTTCTCATGCCCGAGTTCCAGCCGCTAAAACAACATTTGCATGAGGTGCTTTGGGGCATTGATATGGCTTTATTCCTGACTGGCATGCTGAATTCATGTGTCTGAAATGATGCTTGCAGATAATGCTGGTGATGCAGAATAGGAGGCTGCACCCTAAGCAGCTAGTCTTGCAACGAAAACACGTCTGGTTTTGCAAGCACACTGCAAACATTGGAAAGTTTGCCCGTGGATTATGCATTTTTGGAGGCTAGCATAGAGCCCGAAACACACCAACCATCACTGCACCAACCAAAAGCCTTTTGGAAGGCCCCTCTGTCCGGGGTTTCGCGTGTCCCCTTCGCTTTCAGGGGCAGGCAGCGCGTTTGCCCAATCTGGAGATGTTTACCCATTTTAGTAGTGTTTTACACGGCCGTTGTAACGAAAATATGTCTAGTTGGTCGCCTCTACTCATAGGTATGCGCTCACATTGTAAACCCGTATCTCCAGAGCACTTTTTTTTTTTTTAAAGGTCAAACATTCCCTTAAAGTAGGGGAAAAAGAATCGCCAAAAATGTCAAAATGAGTTTAATTTAAAAGAAAAAAAACTGCGCGATTATTTTTTCCAACGCCTAGTTCCGAAGTTTTTTTTTTTTCATCAATAGAACATAAGACCAAGAAGTGGGTAGGGGGGGGCATGGGCGCACTGCATCTGTCAGAGCATCATTTCAGACCTGTCTATGTTTTGGGAGTGTACTTCTGGCCTCGATCACAACTGCCCTCGATCTCACACCATCAGGAGTGCTGTTCCCGCACCGGCGTGAGATCACGCAACTTGTCATGGTGCACTTGCAGCCTCTGAGTGGGCCTCTGGGACCTGGGCGGAAGACGTCCACGGCCAAGGTGGTGGGTGTGTCTCTGTGAACCTGACAGCCAAGGACTGAAGTGGAAAGGCTCATGACTCAAGCTCGCCTTGCTGAGTTTAACATGCTTGCCTCTTCACGTCCCAGCCAACCAGAGACTGCATACGAAGCAGAAAATCAACAGCCTTCAAATGCCAACAAGCACGTGCCAACAGGACCGCAGAGCAAGATTTCTGGCCGCATTGTTCCGGAAACCATTCCGCCCACTCCAAGAAACCCAGCCAAGTCCCTTCTCATGGAACCCGGAACCTCCGGAACCCCCCAAACTTTTCGCAACCTCCCGCAACCTCCCGCAACCTCCCACAACCTCCCGAACCTCCCGGAACCCCCAGCAACTGCAACAAACCAAGTCAACCCTTTCTTTGAGCACCCAAACCCGGGATATAGTATAAGAACTCGCGACCATCAAGAGAAGAGCTGCACCACCAAACAGAACATGAGCTGACCAAAAGTCTGCAAACCTACGTGGTCTGCAGCGGGCAGTGCCTTGTCCTGGCACCATCTGACCTTCACCAAAAAAAAAGATGGCATGACATGGGATTTTGTACTTTCTGAACAATGATCTGCGATCTGCGTGTGTTGGCACCAGGGTTGCTCTGTTTCAAACTGACAAACACACGGCATGTTGGCACAACTTCAACCTAAGTTCCTTTCGGCTCCTCCCCCCACCCCAACCCACCCTGCCCCAGCCTCCGCCTGTAGAGTGAGCAAGGAATCCCCTGCCACGGTGAGCTGCATCACGTGCCTCGATGCCAAGTTCGGCTTGGGACCTCCGTTCCTCGGGTTTTATCGTGACCCTCGAATTGTTGCAGGGATGCAGCCAAGGAAATGGTCCATGGTCACTGAATGACTCAAGGACTCATGTTCCCTGGACTGCGAAGGAAAGCGAAGAAAGTGGCATAGAGCAAATTCGGGGGAGAATACAACCTGCCGGCAAGAGTGTAGCTGCCAGGCTCTTTATGGCTGGCAAATAGTCCCACATCCAAGTGCCGCTGGGATCATCGAGGCAATTCTATCCGTGCACAGAAACTTTGGCTTTGTTGAGAACAGCCAGGTGCGGCAAGATCCCTTCATCTTCCGCGACTGGCAAAGAATGAAGCCTCCACCAAGGCACCAAATCAGCAGACAAAGAACATGCGGTCTTCAAGTCTGTTCAACATGTTCCGGTCTAAACAAACATATGTTCTGCAAACATGTCAAAAATCTAGGAATGAGGGCTTCGCCCTGAAAAGAACCTTCATCCTGGAGGTCGCAAACCCCGCGATGTCATTTGCCCACGTCCGTGCCTCTTGACTGTGGAGGGCAAGCCAAAAACGTCGTGCACATGCACCTGCACAGGAATCCGAGCTGACCTCGTTGGACTCGTTCGTAGGAATCTGCCAACGAGTTTCTGGTGAAGAATCATTGGTTTACGAGTGTGAAACTCTTGTAAAGGAATTCATCTTTCCCCAATACCTGACCGGCAGGCTGGCAATTCAGGAAACCCTTTGCAAGGCTGAGCGGCTGCATTGAGCAACAAGGGTCATTTTCGGACACGTGCTCTGTCCCTCCATCCCTTCCTCTCTCGACAGGGGGCAGATTTGCGAACGTCCTCATATTTTTGCGGGGCGTATCTCAACATGCGCCGGCATGGAGCCCAAAAATCGCCAACCCATGCGCCTCGCCGGTGTATGTTGTGAACGCACGACTTTCTAACCTCAGAGTAGACCAGTGCACACGGGCCATAGCTAACTGCAAAGATACTTGCATAAGCTGCAAACAGCACATGACACAGTCGAAAGAAATACCACCGGCAAAGACATGAGAACCGTGACGAGTTGTGCAAACAAAAGCATGATAGAAAGCCAGCCGCAGGGGCAATGCCTCCTGGCTTGCCTGCTCAGCACAGCCGCGCAGGGCTGGTTTCAGGTGGAGGGATCACTTGCGCCCACACGATTGGGATCACTTGCGCCCATGGGATCACTTGCGCCCATTTTGCTTAAAAGGCGTCAGATACGCCCATAAAAAAGGATCACTTGCGCCCATGCTCATTTGCAGTGCTGTGGCGGGTGTGGGCGGGGAGGGGTCGGAACAGCGTGCAGCCATGGGGGGGGATGGGGGGGGGGGGTAATAGCGTGCACCGCCCAAGGAGCTGGTCTGTGGCTGTGCTGCGCTCCGCTGAGAAGCTTACCTAACCAAATCTAGTATTTCTGAACCAAAAACCTAAACCAAAGCAGCCGCAGGTCTTTTCATGGATCCCTCATATGCGCAAGTGCTTTGCTTGAACCTACATGGGACATAAACCAAAAAGCATCGGCTCCTGCCAGTTGTCACCCCTCAAAGGTTCCAAAGAGGCCCAGCAACTTCGAACACCAAAGGTGATAGAGTTGTTGAAGAGGGGTCCGAGGGGGTGAGCTGCGAAGAGCCCGAAAAGGGTTCCTTAGGGATCCTGATTAGAAGCCTGATTGGGAAACTTAGGGAGTCCCCCCTTAACAACTCTATAAAAACCAGTCAATACATTGGGCCAAGTCCTGTCAAAGCGTGGAGGCGGTGAATTTCTTTCTGGGTTTGGTTGTCCATCTATAGAGCCACGTCTGTGGAAGCCATGTGGGTTTGTTATTTTGTCGGGGACCCACCACAACGGCAGCGGTTTCCCTGCTAGTTTCCCAACGTAAAACCAACCCAAAAAGGCCCCTTAGAATGGGAGAGAAACACAGTGCGCTGCACAGATTCAACAAGAGATGGGCACAAGCGACCCCAATCCGACGGGCACAAGCGACCCCAATCTGACGGGCACAGGCAAACCCCCGACCTGGTTTCAACCCGCCTCTCTTTGGTGCTTGTGAGCGTCGCGCGCGCGGCTTGGATCGCGTTTGGACCCGCTTGGCCAAGGCTCTTGAAAATCTCTCTCTCTCTCTCTCAGTTACCCGCAGGTCGCCACGTAACAGGCATCAAGCAACCAGGTCTGTTTCAACTTCTTAACTTGAGCCTTGGCAGGTCGGCCTACTCAACAACTAAACCCCTAAGGTCAGGAGCCGTCAGAGTGGAGCGGCAGGCCCAACCCCGGCTTTCAGCCGCAGCGGCCACCTTGAGAACCTCAGCTTCCCACTCTCCAGTTCTGAGCAACCCATTTCTACCAACTTCTCTGCTCTTGGACCCGAAAAAGGCAGCCTGGGGTCCAGAAAACAGTGCTTTCAGTGTCATGGTACCCTGAAAAAGGATCCATGAAGGGGAGGTGCATGGCCTCATTAGACATCTTCTCATATGGCCTGATTCGGGGCATGCCAGGCCTTGTTGATTCGCAAACGAAGGACGACAAACATACCGTTACTCTGACAAATACCGCTTCCCCCAGAACCACCCCAAGCAGAACATGATCAACACAATGGTCAGCAAAGCCACAAAGGCTTGAGGGATCCACGACGACGATAACCCAAGAACCCCGTTCCGAGGCTCGTACCCAGAGCCCATCGGCCGCGCAGGCGGTTCTGCGCCGGGACGGGCTCAAAAGCTCGTCTTCCCAAAACCCTCCTTGCCAACCTTGCCACAAACAAACGTTGCAACCCAAAAGCATCGCAGAGAAATGCACCAATTCAAAAACGTGCGACATTCATCGAATGTACCAAACACCTCTCCAAGCGATGAGAAGTCCTCCCAAACCACCGGGCGATGCTTGGCATCCAAAGCAAACAATAGAAAGCAAAAGCCATGGCTCATCAACTCCTTAATTGACGAGGGTGTGCTCCCTTCGTCCTCTCGAGCTGACAAAGAAAAGGAGATGCCAAGGTTGGTGCTTTCAAGCAAGAAGCTTCGACTTCCGACCCCCTAAAAAATCCTAGGATGGAAAACCAGCCCAGAAGCGGCTCCAGCACATGGATTGGGGAACAAGCCCCACGGCAAACGAGGCAAACATGTTGTCGAGTCTGCGCGTAGCAACCAGTGAAGTGTCTGTCGAACCTCATGACGTTCACCCCTCTGCGCCGCTGGGCAGGGATCCTCCCAAGGTTTGGCATGTGAAAAAAGAAAACAAGCAATCAAGCAAGCAAACAAACACCTGCCCTCCACCCCTGGAATTCATCGGGTTGATACGTCTCAGCCCGGCTTGCACCAGCACTGCCGACCCGAGTTCTTAGAGCCCCAGCCAGGCTCTGGCGCAGGTTTGGACTTGGCGATGAAGTAGATCAAGCCTTGGAAGAGTGCAGAGCCGCTGCATGCGAAACGGAGCAAACGGAATTGAGCTCCCCAAGTGCTGCTGCACTCAAGAGCAAGAGAGCGAGAGAGAGAGAGAGAGATAGAAAGAAAGAAAGAGAGAAAGAAAAAAGAAAGAAAGAAAAGAAGAAGGAAAGAAATCAAGAAAGCCGGCATTTGCTATGCTTGACGTCCGAACCCATCCCGGTGGATTGTACCCAAATGCTCAGATTGCTGTCCTCTTGCCAAGTTGACTGGTCAAATTAGCTTGCAAGTGCCCACTGGCACATATGGCAGTGTTTTGTTCATGCGCTGCTGGTCATGTAGTCGGCGGTCGAGCTCTTCATGATGACCCGCGGGCCGATTGATTTGGGAATTAAATGGAAACAAGGACTAAATCCTGCGGTCTTCTTGTGTCCCCTGGTGGCTTAATTTTGACCACACCCATTTGGGTGTGGCTCAAAATTAAGCAGGAGGGGTTACGCGGTGGTCCCATTTTGGTACCGGTTTTTTGAGCCACAGCTTATCGAATCAGCAAGACCACAAAACGTGCAAGAAGATACACCCCCTCCCCCCCCAAAAAGAAAAAAAACGTAGCAGGCCCTTCCTCTTTTGGGGCCCGGGATACCTGATGTTCATATATTGTTCAGCAGCGCGAGCACAGATTCTTCCGGGCTTTCCCTCCTACGTGTTCCACCGAAAACTACTCTTCTGAAGAAGGGCAAGCTCCCTGCAAGCTGACTCTGCACAGGTATGCACGGCGAAAGCATGATCCGCAAAAGTCTGCCCTGCAGCCACCCAAAAGAAAATCCTCAAAGACAGGGCATGCATAGGGGTACCCAACAGGCATGAGGATAACCATCTTGCAATCTCAGGATACCATAATTCTTGTGCACCAGCAATACTTCGAAGCGATGCCAGCAACATTGTAACACACTCTCTCCCCCGCTCTCTCTGTCTCGCCAAGAAGCAGCCGCACGCCACAAGAAAGGCACTCCTGGGATCCGTTGCCAATGACATTTTTGTGTCTGTAGGCCGCTGTTCATAACTATGATTATATGAAAAATGTTGCATGTGCATGTCTATCTGTGTAGATCTGAATAACTATGTATACGTGTAAATGTGTAGATGTATATATATATATATGTAGTATACATTTACTGCGTGTGCAGAGTCAAATATTAATGGACTGTTGGCTTTAGTAAGCTGGTCACAAAGATCATGCCTCACTCAGATCCCAATGAGACCAGGGAGTACAGACTCTACTAAACCAACCAGCACAGCTTCTAGGTGCCGCTCATCTGCACTCTCTTTGAAGAATACGGGATTTGCTTTTAACAGCGCAAAACGTCGTCCGCCTAGGATTCGCCGGGGATCACCTCAATACTGACAAAGAAGTGCATTCCGAATAACTGCTCTTGGGGCAAGCCCAGGCAACAAAATGTGACAAACCCCCCGTTATATGAAAGGTCCGAAGACTAACAGTTTATTGACTGTTGTCCGTGATTTCGGGTGCTGCTCACAGCAAGCCTCAGCTGGTCCAGCCACACTTCAACGGTTAGCCGCATGTAAAATCCAGCTAGACGCTAGATGCGCCATTTTCAATGTTTGCCCTATACAAGCTAATCAGACAAGGCTTTCCAATGAAGCTTGCGGGGCCTGACATTGTCACGCAAATTCACACTCCAAAGCCCGAATGGCCCTGATTCCTCACTCCTTGCTGTGATGAGTTTGGACAAAGTGTTCTCCGATCAGTTGGCTCCGCCCACATTTGCTCTCTCAGTTGCTAAGTGCATTTTGAGGGCAGATTGTTGCTCAGGTTGCAGTGCACAATGGTTGACCGGTTGACCCCGGCCCTTTTGAACACAACCTGCCCGCCCAGCTGCTGGATAGAGATAATGTCATTCTTCGTCTCTCTGACGAAGAAAGGAGCCTCATGCGCGGCCGCCCTGTTTGAATTTCAGCAGCGGGTGACAGGAATGTGATCAATGAATACTGTTTCACGCTCAAAACAAAGGAATCAACCCGGGTTAAGCTGCATATGCAGGACCTTGACCAAAGGCTACTGAAATTCATCGGCCTCGAGCCACGGAGTCTGCCAAAGAACCGACTGCCGGAGAACTGAACACCAAATTATCTTGCGGAATTGGAAGACCAATGACAACATGAACATAAAGGGCGAGGGGAGCAGTCATGGATACCAGCATGTCGCAACAGTGCGTTGATTCGGCTCGCTCGCATGCGAGGGTTGGTCATGTCGTGATGGCGCTGGCATGAATCCCGTCCAATGGCGCACCCTGCAAGGATATCAAACAAGCTGAAATGCAAAAACAAAGGGATGAGGGAGCTTCCTTCTCCCAGGCCGCCATAAAACAAAGCAGCCGCATGTCAATTACGGCTGCCAACCACGACGAGCAACCAAATGTCTGCAAGAAACGAAAATGCATCGTTTAGAACTTCCCGAGTTGCCAGACTCTTCCTGAGCCTTGGGCCCTAAAAACGGGCTTGGGATTTCAAGTCGCGTGATTCCGAGAATTGCTCCGGATGCAGTCAGGCAGCAAGCAGGACCAGAACTGGCTGCCGCAGACAGCTTGCCACCACTTTGGACACAGCGTCCTTAGAGTGCCAAAGGCATTGGCCTGTGATCCTGGTGATTGTGGTGGCGGTTCTGGGGCTTGAAGGCAGCATGGTGAATAATATCAAAGTGAGCGCTGCAAACAATTGAGTCTCCAGGTCATTTTGCTGGGCATAGGGACCAGCAAAGCCGGCAAAGCCTGTCACAATTCTTGGCATTGCTTCAACTCTTTTGCACATTCCTGCTAATTACCGTGAAGTCCTTCTGCGCTCGGGCATCGTGAAAGAAAACCAACTGCAGGGTTGCATCAATTTGTTGGATGCATTTCGTTCGAGCGTTGCCTTAGGCTGGATGTTGTCTGATTGCAAGGTCTTAATTCTCTTGAAACACCACCTCAACCTTCCAAAAATCATCAGGTTCGACAGGGCCAAGCCTAAAAGTCGGAAAGTCTTTTAGATCATATCATTCCGAGGGCCGTGGAATGGTGGCGCTTGCCACTGCAGTCTGCTGATCGGTCCCTTGCCAACTCTGATGCGTTTTTAATCTTGATGGCTCGACCGGGAGCGATGTGCCCAGGTCAAGCCTTTTGCGGGATTGTTGGTAGATCCGGATAGTCAGCGCAGTGCACAAACATACCAACTGCGCCTTCAAATTCTTGTTGCCGGCAGTTCAAACAACTCGCTCATTAGCAGTTTATCAAGAGGAGAAAGCTGCTGTCACACCTCCGTCTGCTTGACATCCCCCCTTGGCCCGCTGACCGTCTTCTTCAGCACGACGCTGACCACCTCAGTGAGTCACATGATGCATCGGAAAGAGTGGCGTCAGAGGATCTTTCGGCAGATTAAAACTGGCTTTTTTGTTCGATGAGCCAGGGTCAAATTCTGCAATTTGGCTAGTTCCCTGACTTTCGTGGGATTTTGTGAGTCAAATGGACCACAAGCTACTGGAAACTGTGCAAGAACCTGACTCAGATGTCAACGTTGATGCGCATTAGGTTCCTTCTTTCAGTTCTCATGAGCGGGAGGAGAGCCAGGATGAAGCAGGCCACGACCGCACAAAGCTTCCCAACGGCAACAGCTTGCACGAGCCTTGTACAGTTGGCAACTCAGAGGTTAGCTGAGTCTTACTCTTTGATATGGCTGAAGTATAGTTGATCACGACCTGAACAATGGGACGCCCAAGAAGGGCAAGGCAAACTGAAACTCCCAGATTCTGTCATGAAGGCAAGCGCTAGAATGAGAAAGCGCTTGCCTTGCACTGAGCGAAACCTTTGTCCTCTGTGTAGCTGGCAAAGGTCGTCTAATCCTTTCCCATTGAGCCTTTCAATTCAACAAATCAACTGGCTCGCAGGCTGAAAAACTTTGTCCCACAACATGTCTTTTTGGGTTGGTTTGCCTTTTACGTAGGCAACCAAAAGAGGATTGCCCAATAATAGACACAAGGCGCAGCCCAAACTAGCGGATGGTAAAGGCGACACAGCAACTTTGAGGCGCATTCGATTGGGGTCCTGTACGTTGTACAGACCATATTTCGCGTGACATGTTGAGGCGCCCGGCCATGCCCAGCGCTGCCTGGAGGCAGAAGGACCGGACTTTTGGCTTCCCTTGAGGTGAGGGTTGAAGAAAGCGCTCCTTTGGGAAGCTTGTGCTCCTCTGTGTGGCTCGCTGCTTCTGACACTGGAATTCAGCAAGTACACCTTGCATGATGCTTAAGGTTGGGTTGCCTCACCTTGCTGGAGAATGAAGTAACCAGGCGAAAAGAGAAGACGGTCTCAGGTCTCAGAAGCAACCAACGTTCTCGCATCAACCGGAAAATGACTCTGAGCAGCCAGATGGGCATGGCAACAGTGACACATTCTGAGCCGACTTGGCAACTCCGGATCCGCCAAGCAAGGCCAAGCGGGACTCCCTTTCATCGGTCGAGACCGACCGTCCCATCCAAACCTGCAGGATGATGATGAGCACCGTGATGGGGGAGAATGACCTGGCGATTGGCTACGGGCTTGCAGTAGTGACCAGCAGTGGCTTGGAGGCCAAAACTTGTGTAGCTTCACAGATCTTGACAGTGGCATCGCAAAGGCTTCAGTCAGCCCTAGAAGGCCTTGCATCAGGAATATATCGCACAACTTCGCAGGCATGTGACCAGCCATACTGGCTGGCTTCTTGTGTAGCTGCGGTGGACCACCTTTCCAGTAGCCAAAATGCCTCCTTGGGCTGACATGCTCAGTCTAAGAATCCAGGCAAATGATCACAAGAAGCTTGTGATACAAAGGGTGCCAAATGCTCAGTTGCGCTTCTAGAACAAGAATGCCTACCTTAAGAATGCTGACACAAAAGAATCAACCCATGGCGTCTCCAAAGCCAGTGGCCAGAGTTACCCTCATTGTCAGGGAGGATTTGGCGATGCGGAAAATGTTGACTTCGGACGCTCATGTTCAACCGTCTTGTAAAACCGCGGCTTTGGAGCAGAAACCGCTTTCTCAATAGACCAGTGAAGTCAATCAAGATCGCTCAGATGCTGCAAGTGAACCAATCATTGCAAATGGTACACAACCACGAAAAATGTGAGGGCATGTTCTCGCCACTTCTCCCTCTCGCCTCACCACACTGGGCTCGAGGTGTCGGCCTGACGCTGCGAGCCTTGGGTTGCCTGAGTGAACCATGGGGAAGGCCAATCCTTGAAGCCAACGGCAAAGAATGCCGCCAAATATCAGACTTCATAGACCTTGTGGTGGACCCAGAAAAAACTTTAGAGCAGGTTAGACACCCAGGAGAAAGGAGTGAGAAAAGCAAAGGAAGGGAGATAAAAGGGAAAAGATGCAAGGAAAAGAGCAGCGAGAAGAGCTTGGAAAAGAGCAGGGCATATGTCCACAAGAGACTGGTGAAAAGAGCGGAGAGAAGAGCGGAGACAGACTGGGAGAGAGAAGGGAGAACATAATGGAGAGAAAAGCAAGAATGGCAGGGAGAGTCCAGAAAAGAGCAGGAAGACGTGCGGGAAAGAATACAGAAAGAGAAACAGGGATCCTTACATTATACACCTGGACATTGCCTTCTAAATGGTGGTGTCCCTTTATTTTGGTGGAAAAAGCAATGTTTCAAATGGGCTAAAACGTATCTTTTAAGGAGCCCTGAGAAAGAGCTGGAATGCAACCGTGAACACCTTCTGGACTACACCTCGGTTGGGAGGTAAAGCAAAACCACGCATTCACAAAGGTCTCAGCGCTGTGACAATGTGCCCCCCAAGAGGAGCCCTGTCTCAATCTTGTGTACATGCAGTCCCCTGCCAGAAATTCAAACATGTTTTGGCTGGAGCAACCAAACTTTGGGCTGGACACGCTTCAACTGAAGAATCGCCGACCAGCCCAAGGTATACATAAAAACTGATTGGAACCCTTATCCTGAGCAAGATCCGTCTCTCCCTGCAAGTGTCCCCATAGTTTCCCCAGCCCGCAAGACATCCCTTCCCCGAAGAAAAAAAAAACTCCGCCTTGTGCCGCCAGCATCGCGCAAATGAGCACCGCGCCGAAGGCCTTGAATCGGCACAGAAAATACATGTCAAAACTGGGAACCCCGACTTGAAAAGGGAGCCAGCGCGTGAAGCCAACCATTTGGAAGGCTCCGCAACTTTCAGCATTACAAGAGGTCCAGGCATTGAAGGGCGTTGTGGAGACCGGCAAGCAGCAAAACTGCACATCCCCCAAATCATGACTTGGTTCGAGATCTTTCCTTTGTCGAAATTGATCACTTGGGGCGCACTTGGATTTCCTCACGGCAGGTGAGCGGGGTGGTGGTCGGGGTGGCACCTTGCGATTGGCTTGTTGGGACCTGGCCGCAGATCATGAGCTTTACTTGATGTGTGTTGGTTCCGACCTCTTTCAAGACCACTCGTGGCGAAAAAGAAAATTCTGAGAATCTTCACCAAAGCAGCTCTTCTTACATTGAACAAAACCCTTTGTTGGGCATGATTCCACCACTTTCCCAAAACTTAAAGGCATCGTTTGGCCACCTCCAACAGCCTTGCAGAAGCCTCAAGCGGATGCCTGCCGCACATGGGCTCGTAAAAGCAACACTTTGCATAGAGTTCGAGGCCAAATGTCAGTGCAGTCTGATGGATTCCAGGCAACGACAGGCATCGTGTTCCTTTGTCAACAAGTTTGCTTGCAACATCTCTAGAACTAAGGATGTGGTCTTGGTCAACCCCAAGGCCCAGGCAACTGTCTGGACGTACAAATGCTCGTTCAAGGAGTGTATGCTCTTGTCCTGGCTGGATGCTGATGGCTGGAAACCGATACCAGAAGCAAGCGAAGTGGGGCGAAGGCCTTGATCATTGCCAACGGAACATGTGCGATGCATCCCAGCAGAGTAGTTTTGCTTGAAGGCGCGGTGAGTTCTGTTTCACACGGAAACGAGTCGGAGTGCCGTCATGCAAGATGTCAAGAGATCCCTAACAATGCGCGTCCTTTCCCTAGCCAAGGGGAGCACAAAGTTCCAGAACTGAAGTGTGGACATCCTCGACTTTCGCAAAAATAGAAGGACAAGAAAGTTGGTGTGGTGCATGGTACGTTAGTAACAAAGCATGGGGGGATGGAAGGCAAACAGTTGAGCACGGTTGAAGGGCGTGATTCAAAAAAACGATGATGAAAATAATGGGGAATCAACCCCTACAACTGTTGCCTAAGCAACCTGACTTGCTGCCTCAAACTCCAAATCCAAGAAGACCTTAAAGGTCCCCCCGTGGCACCACGTCTTCCAGCCTGCAGCTCTCACCTCCCTACCGGTGTCACTTCCCCAGTTCTCTCAAAAAGCCGAAGTGGCCGCCCCAGCAAAGGAAGAGAGCCATCGAGGAACACCTCCAACTTTCGCACCACCCTTCAAGCTTGGGAGCTGCCGGCTTTCCAAGATCATGGAACCCCGATCCTTCAAGGCTTCGGACTTCACGGCGCGTTCCATGACCACAGCCCCCAGGGAGCCTGGGATGTGGTAGAAGTTCTGAATGGACTTGGAGAAAGCGCTTGAAACTGCAAGCTCCGATTTGTAGAGACCTCTTTAGAAGACTGCGCTTTTGCGCAAAGCCTTCGATTCGCTTAAAGAGTCCCAGAATTCTGCTCAAGCGCAACGCCCGGGTCCAGGATGCCTCCTTGATCTTGCCTAAATACAAGTGGCCTACAAATAGAGCCCCTGCAAATGCTTGGTGATTGGCAAGGGAAAAGCACTAAAGCAAGTGGTGCGCTGAGACTGACTCCAACAAGAGCTGCGAGTCTTCAAAATGTTCGGAACCCTGTGCATTGGCATGAGGACACAAAATGATAGCATCATGCCGAATCAGGAGATATTACCCAGCTTGCCCCTTACAACTTGTTCCCTCCCAACAGGAATCCTAACCAGTTGTGTCATCCAACAAACAAATTATGACCATTTCTAGCGACCACAAATAAGTAGGTCTTTTGGCACATATCACAAATCAAACACGCCGCTTACCTCCCAAGACAAGCCCCAGTATCAGTCGCAATCTGCGCATGCCCCGTCGCATCCCAGCTCTCAGCCCAGACTCTGAGAAGGGCAGAGAGCACGGACCTCAAAGCCGCAACCAAACACAGTGCAGGGTGAAAACAAACAACACGGATTCAAGCTCCAGATGGATGGATGAGCTCGGTCGCGCTAGACTGATACTTACCAAGCATGAATCTGACATCGCACGGCAAGATTGCGAGCAGCCTCAGCATGCTACATCATATCTGCCTTAAGAAAGCTTCAACCCGAACCTCCACCGCAGCTTTTTCACCTTTTTGGTTGCAACCCCCCAGCCGCTGCAAATGCCGCCCGGCGGCAAGCTGATACGCCAGTCCGCGCCCGCGCCGAGCCCATCAAAGGCACAGCCGGCCTGGCCGGGGAGCCCCGGTCCACCCCGGAGCCTGGGCAAAGACCCCAAAGCCATCAGCTTTTTGGGAGACTTCAGGGCTGGCCAGGATTGAAGACTCTCGCAAAATGTGGGGGATCTTCAATCCAGGTGGGAAAAGCTTTACAATGAGTTTTTTGGGGGTGGGGCTTGAGGGCTGGCCAGGATGGAGGATGTGGAATCTTGAATGTTCAGTCTTCCATCCAGGGGAACACGCTCTGAGCGAAGTAAAATAGTCGTCTGAAATTGAAGTGGACTCCAGTTAAAACAGGCAATGTCACTAGTTGTTTAAACGGTTTGGTGTCTGCAGTGAAACCGCCACAACCTTGGCGGGGTAGCATGCATGTATATGTAAGTATGTGTATAGATATATATATATATATATATTGCTGACCTCTACCATATGTGTATAACTATGTGTATGTATATACATATATATATATATACATATGTACATATATATATATATATACATGTTTTTTCTGTTTTTGTATGCAGTTAGTGAGGCATTGACACGCAAAGGCACGGAATGGGGATAGGTGAATCTCCACACCCCATGGACTCTCTGCCCCGGCCATCACGAAGGCGAGGCCCAGGCACCGCTCTTGGCCTCGCATGAAAGGCGAGTTGACGCGGAGATGTTGGTGTGTCCAACCGTCGGGCGAGCCACATTGCTATCCTTGTGACTTCCCTTCATCCAAAAGGGGTCCTGGAAAAAAGCACCTTTTCGGTGTCAGGTCGCCAACCTTTTGCAAGCCTGTCAAGTCTGGCCTGCGGTTGAACAGGGGCGGCTTGTATTGAGTAAGATTGCTTGCAGGGACTGCTTTAAATCTGCGCTCTGTTACGGCTGGTGGTTGGGATAGTTGGATGGGGCTGGTGTGGCCTGGATGTTCGGGCTAGACAAGACCAAACCAAGGCAGATCAGGACACGCCCAAAAGTCGACTGGTCGACTGGGATGACTCTGGACAGGGAAATGGTAAACAAGCAGCACATAGCTGCTTGGATTGCACACACACCCACAGGAGATACCGCAAGTTAGAACCAAGAGAAGCAGGAGAATGCCAACCAAGCCTTTGTTTGGAAGCGAGCACCATTGGAAGCAGAACTTATGCAGTTGCCAAAATCCTGTCCCAATTTCGTAGCGATGTCTCCACTTTGGCAGCTCCAAGGGAAATCCATCTGACGTGCGGCGAGGCCAGGTTCGACCCATTTTCGCCCGTTCGCAAGATCCGAACCTTTGAGGCCCGCTGAGCTTCTGGCAGATCCATTGCCGGAAGGCGAGCATCCAAAAGCAGGCCCCAAAGACGATGTTGGTGTCCTTAGAGGCTTAGGCCGTGGCAATCAGAAATCGCCTGTTTGATTCGTCGTGGCAGATGTTGGCCGGGAGTCTTCTTGCGTGTTGATGCTTGTAAATCAACCGAACATCCTCTCGATTTGCACATGTTAGAGAGAGAGAGGGAGAGAAACTCGGAAATACCCCCAACTTAGGGTCCTCAAAAGCTTCTAGTTTCGGCGATCTACTTTGCGAGATGCACATCAAGGCCAATCAAATGACTCAGGTTTCTACACAAGCGGCTTCCCCTCGGATTCCTAGCCAGGCGAACATGGCAGCTCTCGGGCAACTCCGAGCGGCCGCCCAGAGCACCGCCGAGTTCAACGCCCGCACCGAGACGCAGTACATGGCCAGCCTCGCTCGAGTCTCGGCCGGGCCCGGAATATGTGAAGATGGGCCATGCAAGACAGTTGGAAGCGAGCTTCATCTCTGGCCCGCTTTTGCAGGAAGTAAACATGCCCTGCAGGCCTGCAGCCCCAAGTGACTTTGTTTTCCTAGGAGCCAAAAAAGGTAAACCATGGTGGCCGAAGTCGTTGGCCAACCTAGCATGGCAACCATCAGGGAAACATGTCAGGTTTTGGGCCGCAGTTCCATTGCAATAACTTTGGGTTCTGCAAGATGCCAGGCTCGCGTGCAATTATTTGCCTGTCTTTGCATCTTTCTCAAGCTTACCGAGGAGCCCAAAAACTCGTTTGCCGCTGGAGGGACAGTCCAAGTGCGTAGCTCTGCTCGTGGAAAAGTGTGTGAGAGAGAGAGAGAGAAATAAAAAAGAATGTCAGGTTGTTGCCTCAATCAATGTCCGCATGAGCTTTTGCTTCTTGCCAAAGATTCGACACAACGCTCTGGCAAGTAATTGCTTAGCAAAGGATGTCATACTCAGGCATCGTGAACAAATGTCCCTCCTGAAAAGAAAAGCCTTGGTTGTACTCAAACATCCGATTTGCCTCAAAGTTGTGGCCCAAATACAAAAGATGATCAAGAAGCTTGTCCCAGACAAGACTCTCACTCAGGGCCACACACCTTGCTTGCTGGCACCAGACGCGCGATCCAATTATATAGGCCATGCTTCACACCCACAAATAAATCAACCGGCTGCTGTCAATCGTTGAAAACCAAGCTGCATGTTGTTGAGCGTGTAGATGATCGCGCCAGGAGTCATCATCCAGAGGGCCTCTCAAGGCCAGGGAGCGGTCGCACAAACAACCCCGAACAAAAACTAAAACTAGCTGAGCTATACCAAATTCATCAGCCCTACGCACGTCTGGCTCCCTCCAAGCAAAATGCCCCCAAACGGATGCTTTTGCAAACAGGCATCCCACTTGGGATGGCCTGTGAACAGAACAGATAGTAATCGCCAACCAATTGCGGGTGCCCTATTTCAGGAAGCTGGCAACGCCACCTCAAGTAGGTTCCAGGAATGAAACCAGGTGTTGCTGCAAAACCCGCCGTTTGTTCAAAGTTACTTCACTTGGGACGACTCCAACGCTCCAAGCTCCTCATGCAGGCATCCCTGTGATCAAGAATCCAACTGACTACAAAGACGTGAAGATGTGGGCAGCCTTGACTGAGAAGGAATGTTGCTCAGGATAGCCCAAGGCCATGCCTGGGCGGGAGTACATGGTTTTAGCTCCAAGAGGACTGGAGTTGTAGGGGGACATGCAGGCAGGCTGTGAAGCGGGCGGATGGAGAGCGCGGCAAAGAAATAGTCGTGCTGCTGAGAAAGTCCAACAAAGCGTTTTGAACTCATGGGTACTCTGTGCGTACCGTAAAAGAGGACAGCAATGGCTCCAGAAGAGCTGCAGCCGGGCAAAGGGACCCTTTTCACTTCTCTTGGTGCTTCCTTGCCATCCGGCAGTAACCTATGCAGCCAAACTGTTTCTGATTCAGTGGGATGAAAGGTGCGTCTTCAGTTTCAACATTGTACCACATGACCGCCTTGTGACCTGCGCACGCTCCGGTACAAGCTTGCCACCCCTCACTCTTGGTTGTGTTGTACCACACATTGAACTCAGAATCCGTTGGCCGCTGTTTCATGTATTTGTCTGTCAGCTTAAACGTCGCTCCCTTTCGAGAGTAAACCATGTAGCCATCAGCTCGCTTTTTGAAGTAAATACCGACCGCTTCTCGCTTGGAATTCGCCAGAAGCTCTTTGGTGGGTAAATCCTCTTCCGACGTCTCTGTTGTTGCCAAATCATCTGGCAAGGCGCCCTTCAAGCCATGTCGTGCATGACGCGGGTGCCGAAGCCGCCATGACGTCACTGCTTCATCAGCCGCCGGAAAGCCAACCGACTTCTCCAACTGCTCGTGCTCGGCCAAAAAGTCGCTCAAATTGCCAGCATCGGCACCGATATCTTCAACAATCACATGTGCATCCTCCACCGAAACCATGGTAATGGACCCATTGTTGGGATATTCCATGAGATCCACACGCTCGTAGAGTTGCTTGAAGATATCAGGAAAAGTCCCATTGATCTCCTCGTATATGTACACTGCAAGGCTATGAATTGAAACTGATGCCTCGCCGGCAAACTCTCGCCGACTGCCATGTGACACCCCCAGCCACCGGTGAGCCTTCAAGGTGCTAGACGCAAGGCGTCGGAAGTTCAAACCCAACGACCGCATGTTGAACATGCTTCTCGCTTGAGCCTTTCATTGCGAGCCTTGACAAACTGCGGCCAAAGAGGGTCACGCTAAGGCAAAAATCTACATTTCGTCAGTGTTCATCCTCCATATCCTCAAGCTCGCATGCCAACACCCAAAGACGTGGCAACTCCTCTCTGCCAAGACAGAAACATGATGACCACCTACTTGGATGTTCGGCCAAGTTAGTTAGTGGTTAGCCACCTGGATTATAACCCAGTAATGACAAGGTTGGGGACCTATAACGGGTTATAAGCTAGGTTACCAACAACTTACTAACTGGGCAGAAGACCCAAGTACGACACCACACCGCGATTGGCCCAAATGATTAAGTGCCATGAATGCCCAGCCAAAGAACCCTAGTAAAGGGGAACCTTTGATGGTCAGGGGTCAGTGGGAAGGGGAGACACAAGTTGCTTAATTTGGTGGGGGTTTGCGCCCCAGCCGCTCATGCGCCGCCGAGCCCACGGGTCCCTTCTCCAGCCTCCCGGCAAAGCCGCTGGTCCGCCATGGCGCGCGACACAAGCCTCAGGACTTCATCTCTAACCCTATCTTGATAGAACAAAGTAGAATTGATTCAAAGGTGTCTTGCTGTAAATGTGCCAAGCCAAGTGCCAAAAACAAACCAGCAACGCATTGACGCTCCACTCACTCGCCTCCCTCAATTCTTGGCCAGCGGCAACTTCAAAGCCTCGGCCAGGGAGGTGATGACCAAGGCCCTGGTGAGGTCCGCAGCCTGTCCACCCGAACGTATGGCCCTTCTGGCACCGCAAAGCCATGTTTGAAAGTAGTCATCCTCCAGCAACCGCAGACTGAGGGTACAGACCGGTACAGACCAGAAAGGCTTGCCTCAAGCTTCAACTGAGCGACCTAGTTAAGTCTGCAAGCGTTGAATGGCTTCGGAATACCTTCCACTTGAAGCAACTGTCCCCTCATCCATATTGCAATCCTGCCTCGGAAGGCGAATCGGCTGGCTTCCTCGGAAAGGGATCCGAGGGACAAGCGCTTGCCGTTGCTTGGAGATCATTAGCGCTTGCCGTTGCTCAGATTGCTGTGGATGAGTACTGACCAAACGTTTTGCTTGATGCGTTGGCTGATGTTGGTTGCATTTCATGTTGGCTCATGCTAACTCGTGTCGGTTGAAGTGCCTGGCCATATGCCTGCATGGCAGTTGTAGATGATGATGATGTATGTTGACTCGCCACAATTTGCATCTGCCCGAGTTTCAGGTAGTTGCCCAACATTGACGCACACTTGCTGATGGTTCGCACCCGCTTCTTTTGTGACATGAAGGTAGCGATTGAGAGGCCATGCAATCATGTTGGAACATGACAAGTGAGTACATGTCACCAAATGAAGTATTGGTATCTCAACCATCATCACTCGCTGGAGTGATACTATACTACCATTTGCGTAAAAGATTTGATCTTGAAAGCAAACTCCAAATTCCAAAACTCTCACAGAGCCAAGAAGGACTTCACACCGATAGCGCATGCCTTCTTATTCTCAAATTGGCACCCAATGTCATGCCTGGAGCTGCTCAACCATTTCTAGGGCCGCCAAGAACGCCCTGATGTCTAACTCTGGGACAGCCGGGGCAGACAAGGTTCGTGCTAACTATGATATCTCTCCTTGTCACACTTTGGCGCCATCGCTTGCAGGTAACCGAGCACATGCAAGTCCGGTGTGGCCAAGAATACGAAACGCGGAGGGCCAGTATAATTTGGTACCTACCTTCTGCAAGGATTTGATGTTGCTCAACAACGGGCACATGGCAACAAAGATTCTGCTGGACGGCCGACTTGCCGAGTACAGACCCCCAAAAAAACAGTGATTAGGCGGCCTGTCAACACAGTTGGTGCTGAGAAGACTGCTTGTAGTGGTGATGATGGACGCTGAACCATGCGGGCACGATCGATCTTCCACGCAACGGAAAAGAAGGATCACTTGATGTCATCATTCGACCACGGTTGAAGACTCGACTGTGAGGCTAGCGCCAAAGAAAATCGGAAACCACCGAACAAATCCGCTGGCAAACCTTGAACACGAGAGCAAATGCAAACCTCCTGCATGCACACATGTGCAAAAAGATTGTGGGGATGGGGATCGATGGCTGATATCCGCTCTCTTCTGACCAAACTTCAGGAGGTGATCCTGGTGGTCCACATGATGCTGGAGGCCGCAAAGCGAAGTAAAAGCAAACCGCAAAACTGCCGCTGGGGCGCTGCCTCTCCTCGTGCTCTCGCTTCACCAGCATCTGCAAGGCAAGGTTCAGCGCCACCTGATCATGGCCCCACGCTCCCTTTAGGCACCGCGGGCCACGGCTTTCCCGCTGAGGCTGAAGTTCGACCGAATACCCAATCTGACAAGTTTCCAGGTGAGTCGTTTCAGACCCACCCACCCTCCAAGCTGCGAGCGCTCTGTTTTCTTTTGGCGTGCATCCTCCATGTGGAAAGCCCCACATGAAGGCCTTGTCTTGACATTCACCTCCAGGCTCAGCTCCTTAGCCCCCTGCAAAGTGGTCGCCAAACCTTCCCCTTCCTGTACTCAGCAACTGTACAGCTGGGTGGGTGGGTGGGAAAACATCAAACTGGGATGTGAGGGGGACCTTGAGCCAAAATGGCCGGTGACCAGGTGACATTTCCCCCCCTCACACCCACACTTACAGCCACTGTGTGGCTTTCACGACAAGTTTCCAGGTGAGTCGTTTCAGACCCACCCACCCTCCAAGCTGCGAGCGCTCTGTTTTCTTTTGGCGTGCATCCTCCATGTGGAAAGCCCCACATGAAGGCCTTGTCTTGACATTCACCTCCAGGCTCAGCTCCTTAGCCCCCTGCAAAGTGGTCGCCAAACCTTCCCCATCTGGCAATCCGCGACCTACTCCGTCCAATTCTTCAGGATCTTCACGAACTTCGCGCACATCCTGAACTCCTTGGTGGGGTCCTCCACGATCGAAAACTCAACCTGATTAAACCGCCAACCGCACACCGTTTGCCATGCAGTCGACGGAATCCTCACGGAGATGGTACCCACCTTGTGCACCACCGCGCCCGCTACTCTTCTCTTGATCCACTTGGGCTTCAACTCTTGTGGATCCTTCACTGTGACCACCTCCTTGACTTCCTCCTTCTCGTAGTTGACCACTACTTCTTCCGGCTGAATGGGCAAGTGAGTTTCGATGGGCACCTCCTGCAACGCCTCTTCCGCGTAGTTCAACACCACGCCCGACTTCCATCTGCCCCGGAATGACAAGGCCTGCAAGGGGAGACCTTTTCTTACGTAGTCAACTGCCCCCGACCGCCTTGCCGAATGACCTGTAACTCTGCAGCCTGCCACGAATGACCATGCATCAACGACCTGGTTCTTGGACGGCGTGACCAGGTCCTGATTGCAGCACAACGGGATGCCCCAAGCTTCTTTGCTCCGGCGGTCAACCTTGAAGAGAACCTCGCCGGTGCGCACCAGGGTCTCGAGTGTGTGAACCGGGCATTCTTCTTTCACTCCGCGACTACAAGAGCACCTGAGAGTCCTTGCCACACCTGAGCCACCTGCGTCAGTCTTGGACACGGGCAAGAACAAAGTTGCAGTGCCAGCTTCCAAGTCCACTACTGCGTTCCCCAGTGTCAAGGCAGCTACCTCCACTTCCCTCAGCAACCACTTCATAGCCACCATGAGCACCTCCGCTGGATTCTTCAACGCCACCTCCCTGTCGTCCACGAACCCAAGGTTGCTCTTCACCGCCTTCACATCGATGAGAGGGGCTCTATTCGGGGGCCCTAGACCTCTGGTCGCCGACCTTTTGATGTCCGTGAGCAGCTTCACAAACCAATCCTCCACGGGGAACTTCTTCTCCACATGCAACTGCTTGAGCTCCACAACATACATCATGACCGACCTGAAACCCGAGGTCGACAAAGCTGCTGCCACGCTCACCACAGTGTTTTCTTGGAGGGGGAAAATGGGTCTGCTACCACAGACCTTCTTCGCCATGGCGAGGACCTCCTTCCTCCTAGAGGCTTTTGCTGCCCTCGAGGAGTTTGACGAGAAACCCTTGCGAAGGTCCGCCACAGCCAATTCCAAGTTCTTTGCGTCGTCCATCACCTCCATACCGTCCTTGAACGACCCCCTCTTCTTATTCTTCAAAACGGGGAGATCCCTGCGAGGTTGAAATCCAGGCCCACCCCCCAACCTCCTGCACTCCCCTTTCCGACCATCACCTAAGGTTTTGGGGGACCTGGGTTTAAGAATGCCTTCCGATGACCTTGACGAAGAGGAGCGCCACCGTCTCTTTACCGACCGACTTGAGCATGACCGAGAAGAAGTCGACCTGAGCCCTGCCTCCCTCGTGCCGTAGAGCTGGACGAATTGCCGCACAGCTTTTTGATCACATCCGAAGCCACCAAATCGCTCCCCGGTGAATATTTCCATCGCCGCATCTGCCTTGAAGTGACCTTGTCGCCCGCTTTCCTCACTTGGCTCGCCGCGACATGACCCAGCCGAGCTGGACCGGATCCGATCCTCGGACCCCACCTCTTTTTCCTTTGGTCCAGCCCGTCAATGGAGGTCCAGCCATGCCTCGCACGGCTGCCCTCCCCACAAACCAGGGTGTTCCCCAGGCGTGGGGAGTTCAAACTTAAACTCCTTCGCTGCCCTCATCTTTACCTTCTCCAGCGTCTCGGGCTTCTCGGCTCTCATGTGTGGGCGAGAGAGCCAATCAGCCATCAAATTCAAGACGCCGGGGATGCGCATGGTAGACACATCCATGACCTTCAACCTTTCCAAGATCAGCGCCAACTCCGCACCCAAGAAGTTGAGGGCAGGGGCGCTGCTAGCCAACTTGTCGGCCACCGCCAAGGCCACCATGCTGTCCGATCTGACGCTCAAGGTTACCGGCAAAACCCGGGCTTTTCGGATGCTCCTTGTGCCTCTGGTCACTCCTTCTCAACCGTCTCTGCTCCTCGGCTCCACCAGCGACATCTCGCTGGCAACTGGTCAACACCGCATAGATGATGGAAACAATCCACCTGGCCTTCTTCAGGATGCCGGCCACCCAGGAGCATTTCCCTGCGATGGTGCGGAGCTGCCTGAGCCCCACCATCTGCTTGACCTCCCACTCCCGGATGGCCGCCTCAATCTCCTTCATCATCTTTTCCGGCACCGACACCACCACATAGCCGTCCTCCCAGTCCAGCCTGAAGGTGACGCCGATCCATACCAGGCGATCCGCTCGATGTCCTTTGTGCCATGCCAACGTTAGTCCCAACGCGCCCATGGTCAGCAACATGAGCGCCAGGTTACGGTCACGTCTCCGAGGGCGAGTACATGCTCTGCAAGAACCTGGCCAACTGTGCTGCCAACCGTCCCATTACTAAAGGGGCCGCTTTAAACCCGAACAGCATGGCCACAAAGCACAGGTACGTATCCTCCATCACGTCCGGCGTCAGGCAGTGCTTCAACTCTGCCCGCGTAGTGCATGTAGGCGTCCGACAAATCCGCCATCACGAGCTCCACCCCCCAATCCTCCGTGGACATACCGAGCTCCTTGTACTTCTGCAGCAAACTCGGTTCCAGACTCTTCATATCCTTGACCATTCTGATGACATCATCAGGGCGAGGAAGCACTATTCTCTCCGGGGTGACGCACTTGTCGTTGCCTCCACTTCGCAGCAAGTCAATTATCAACCTCTTCTTCACCTCCCCGTTGGGCTTCTCCTTGAGCAAGATGCTGAGTTTGCTCATGGTCCCAGATTGCCACGCGCCCGCTTCCCCCTTGGAGATCCGACACGCATACCCTTTCTTGATCAGGCGGTCGACCTCTTCCGCCGCCGCATCCTCATGCTCCACCATGGACGGGTAGTTCTTGAGAGCCGCCCACGCTTCCGGCTCCAAACTCCTCCAAGGGGTGATCTTCATTTGGTCTTCCTCCTTCACCAAAGGGAAGATGCCGCACGTCGGGATCTCCACGCTCATTCCCAACGGGGCTCCTTGTCTCACCCATTGTCCCGTATAAGCCTCCGGGTCCGCCCCCCGATAGGCCCACGCCTCCAACAGGTTAGCCTGCAACGGGGACTTGAACTTCGTGCCCAACTCATCCTGCATGATCTGGGTGTTGAAGAACTTCACGAGCCCATCACGCCACACCTCCACCATCCTCAGGTCGCCCTCCGCATCGCCAGACCCATACTCGGTGGCCACCTTGAGGGCGTCCGGGTAGGCCGACACGAAGCTGTCGAACATATCGGCCACCTTCTCGCCGACCGATCTCAATGCCGGCAACCTCCTCACCGCTGTCGCCGGGTTCCTCATGCCCCCTATGGCCTCTCGGTTCTCCAGCTCCCGCCGCGCCTTCTTGGAGTGCTCCGCCGCTGCCTTCAATTGTTGATGCCGACCTGATCCGCCTTGCCATCTCAGTTCCGCAAAATGTTTCTTGCGCTTCTTGATCTCAACAACTTCTTGGGCAGACTTGAGGTCCAAGTCCAACAACTCCTGGGAGCCCGCGGCCAGCTCGGGACTTTGCGATGTTGGTGGAGCCGGCTTGATCTTCGCCGAGGTGCCCTTTATCTCCTGAACCAGCTCCATCCCTCTGAAAGTCAACCACTCCTTTTTGGCCGTTCTCATCCATGACGCCAGCACCAACCCCGCGTATTTCCTGCATAACTCCCGGGGGTATGCCCCCGCTCTCAAGGACATCTCCTTGCCAACCACCGGCGTGTGCTGGAAGCCGACCCCACACAAGCAACCTCCAGAGAGCTCCTTCAAGTTGTCCAACCTCCCCGCGAAGACCTGCGGCTTGAAGAATCTAATCTCTTCATCCTGCATGTAGCGGCAGGAGTTAAACTCCGCCACCGTGATCCCCTCCTCCAGCAGGAACTCCTTCATCTCCGGCAGATCCCAAACGCTGCCCGCAAGCTTGTGTCCTCCATCCGGGGGGTTTTCTAACGTTGCTATTGGTCGACTCCCTGTCGCCTTGGCCCTCAGCTGCATCGCCCTGGCCATTCGGATCGACCTGACAGCCATCAACGTTCCCCGGTCAGCTTCAGCTTGTTGGCGTTCGTCATTGTCAGGAAGTCCGTAAATGAAGACCTTGGAACGAACGGGTTTTGGAAGCCCTGGGGACTCTTTCCATCTCAACCTGGAGAAGGACGAACAAGGGAAACCCGAGTGGAAGGCATCATACTCCCCCAGCAGCATCCCCCTCAAATGAGTGGTGTAGGGTTCTTCCGCCAACAGGTCCGTTTCTCCTAGCCTGTCCACACTCACCATTGATACCCGCATGTAGACCTCCTGAGCCATGGTCATGAGTTCCTCGGCCAGGCCATCCCTTTCTTCTGCAAAATGGTGCAAGAACTTGAAGGGCCTCATTTCCACGTACTCCCTCATGCTTCTTGCCTCTTGCCGTGCAGCTTGAAGTCGAGCCTCAAAGCTCTCTCCGATGGCGACCGTGCCCTCGAGCTCTGCCATGACTCCACCTGCCCTTCTAGAAGAGCTCGATGCTATCGTGCCTAAGTCCCCTTCTTCTGAGAGCAACGAGTCTGCGGATGGGAAGGTGACAAACATATCTGACACTTGTGCACTCGCTTGATGTGACCTGCGCACTCCCCACCCGCCTCGATTCCTGCACACGGGCTTTGACCATTGTTCCATGCAAAACAAAGATCGTTCCCTTGGTTGTCCTTGACCTTCAAACCCTTTCCTCCACCTTTGGGGGCCTTGCCTGCGTTTCCTTTGCCTCGGAGGCTCTCGTCTCGTTCCTCCCCCCACCTTTTCTTCTTGGCCGCCCTCCGCTTGCCGTTTCTTGGGGTCTCCCGGGGCATGCATCTGAGTGAACTCCTCTACCGGCGTCTTGGCCACCCCTCGACCTCCCGCCGCCATCCAAGCAGTCGCTGGATGCCTTACGTGATGGGCCCAAAAACCCTCGTCCTCCAAGAGCAATGCCGTCCACGGACTTTTGGGTTCCCATCCATCCGGAGGCCTCTTGCCGTTGGAGGCATCCACCAGGACCTTCTGCTTGATTTTGATCAACTTCTCGGATCTGGCCTTCTCGTCGGCCGCCACGATCAAATGCCATGCCGTGGGATACATTCTTACCAACTTCTCCACGTGCCTCTCGTACCCTTCCAAGACCGCCAAACTCAGGATGCCCAACATCAAGGAGGCCACCCGAAACACTCTCCAAGATGCCAACCACTGCTGAAAATTTCCTGGCCCCGGGAGTTCCTTGGCGATATAAGTCCCATCTCCCGAAGGCAACCAGGTTCGAAACTTGTTTGCCCTCAAAGCCCTTCGCCCAAAGGGGACCCAAACAGCGAAGTCGACAAACGGCGGGTTTTCCTGAACCGTGACCTTTTTGAAGAGTGCCGTCAACTGCTCCAACGTGGGATCCTCCTCGTCCTGCGGGTTGAAGCCCATTATGGTCAGGTAACGCTGCACCCAACTGTCGTACATGTCCATGGTCACCGGGATGAACTCCCCCTCGTCTGATTGATCTATCACAGCCGACATCTTGACCGTCCTTTCCTTCACGTTGTGGTTTCCTGTTGCCGTTCCCGAACCGGTCGGTGTAGACAAAGAACCACCACCGCCAGAAACCCCTTGGCTGGATCCAGCCACCATGGTCGCCTGCAACGGCTGCCACGGATCCGTGTCCCTCCAGTCGTCCCACGCTCCACCACCAGAAGTGAAAGCCATTCTCCTGCAGCACCGCCAAACCAACCCCACATGGGCCGCTTGAATCATAGACAGGGGCGTGCCGTCGGAGAACTCCGCGTGATTGACACCCTCCAGCAACGCCGTCTCCGGGAGAGCGGCCATCAAACGAACCGAATCTCCCGGATCGCCCACACGCCCAACGAAAGCTAGCCAAACACCCTGGTCTATGTTGTACCAGGTGAGGACCTCGTTTAACGACGTCCATCGCGCAGCAATAGCTCCATCGGGGAAAAGCGACATAGCGGCCCGCGGAGGAAAACATCAAACTGGGATGTGAGGGGGCCTGGCACCTTGAGCCAAAATGGCCGGTGACCAGGTGACATTTCCCCCCCCTCACACCCACACTTCAAACCTGTCATCTTGTCCCACAGCCACTGTGTGGCTTTCACAAGAACGCATCTCAGGTCAATCCTAAGGTCCTGAAGGGTCACACGTCTCAAGGCCGAGCTCCCAACCCCTGGAACCCCATCCTCTTTTTCTCTGTCCTCCGCCCCCACTCCGGCCGAAAGGCGTAGACCACCAGGATGCGGTCGAAATGGGGCGCCTGGCCGCCACGGCGCCAGGCCTTCGCAAGGCACAGCACTGCACCAAGGACCTCAGAGCGAGGCACGCGTCTGCAAGCGCCAGAGTTTGCACACGGCTTCGTTTCATGCGAGATCTGAGCCTGTCCCATTTGTTTGAAGGCCTCCAACAAAATTAGAGCTTAGAACTGGCAATAGTCCTGGAAACTCCTCACACCTTGCAATCCCTCACTACAAAGCAGGCCGCCCAGAACTTCCCAACTCCAGAAATCTCAAACAACCAAGAACGAGGTTGCCCAGCCCAGCTCGATTGCTCATGGCTGAGGACCAGGTCACTTGTTTGAGGAAATTGCGGGCCGGATGATACTCATATGATATGACTCATCTGTGTTGTTTGTTGAGACACATGCATCGAGCAAACTGTGGTCATGCGTGTTAAGATGTATCAATTTTGCCATGTGCTGTTGCACAAGAGGCCGCAGGGCATGTTGCTTCACAACATTGTCACCCTAAGGGGGGAGCAAGCCTCACATGCTTCCACAGAGCGCCACGAGAGGCATTCCAGTTCCACAGCCGGGTCCAAGCAGCACGACCCCGCATGAAAACCCTGGCCTGTGGCCATGCAAAAGGAAAATCAACAAGCTGCAATAGGGCATCCAGATTTTCTGCCATGGCAAAAAGCGTTCCTTTTTGTTGGAGTTTCCTCTCCGCAATTCGCCCATTTTGCGCCCAAGTGGCACAAAGCGTTTCGATGAACATGGACACACCGCCCTTCCTCCGCACCCTCCTCGGCTCGCGAAAGCGGGCAGCGCCTCCCCCACCCTGGACCCCCCTCTGCAACATGTGACGAGCAAGGAACCCCTAAAACGACTCAAGCTTGAATGTCAACACGCCTCCCGCTACATCCTCAAAATCAAGAGAAATTGGTGGGTGTCCCCCCTGATTTCCCTTTGCAACCAGCCAAACACGGGTTTCAAAAAAGGAAAAAAACAAGGCGCCCCTTTCGGCCGAGACGCGGGACGACCTCCGAGGCGAGGCCAGCAGGCAGCGGCAACCTCGGAGGAAGCGCAGGCTGCTTTTGGCAGTCCAAGCTGGGAAAGCCCAGGATGGAGATCTTCCCCTTGGCTTTCTCGGCCTGGCGAAGATGACGTCGGCTGCCTTCTTTTCCTCCTCAACTTCAAGCTGGTGCTTTGGATAATCCGAACAACCACAACGGCTCTCGTCCCACGAATCTCCGCCCTCTCCCGGCCTCAGTCGGAGGCTCCGCCAAGTGCTCCCAAAGGGTTTGCTCCGCATGGAAGATGTGGTGCCAGTTTTCATCCCCAAAGCCTGCGAGGCGCAGAAACTCCAAAGTGCCAGCTTCCCATGCTCAAGTACAAGTGTGTGCATGTCTGTGTGAGTGCCGACCCAATCCCAAACATGTGGGAAAAAACATGCCTGACCATGATTCTACGGATGTCTTGGGGGCATGGTCTTGCCATGGGCTTGGTGTTTGCCAAGGTTTCCAGGGTTGCTGCTATTTCATGGACCCCATCTTTGAGCACGAATTGAAGGCCACGCAGACCGACACCTTCGCAAGAGGAGCCAACCCCGCATGCCAATTGGAGGGGCAAAACGTGCTGCCCCTTTTTGGGGATCATTAGGCCAGTTGCTCTTTGATTTCCCTCCTTGGGCGGAACTCAAACATGACCTTTTTGGCAAAATAAAAATAAAAACACGGCAAGTACCACACGTCACACTGGCCATGAGGCGTCAACCGGAGAAATCTTCCAGTCCGCACCCAGCGTCACTCTGCCTGAGCTGTTGTCGTAGTAGTGATACAGCGCCTGAAACAGGGTGAGCACTTCCTGTCATCATTCAAAGAATAAAATAGGTCTCAACTCTTCAAAGCCTTCCATGCCTCCTTGATGGTTTATAGCATCCGTTTGCAGTAGTTGGTCGTGTGGCGTCGGGATTATATTATCAAGGGCAAAGCTGCCACTCCAATCCAATCACCCCCTTCACCTGGATTGCGAATACCAACCGAGTCATTCAAGGCCAGCATCCCCTGGGTCCCCACCTGACGCGACAGCTCCGAGCTGGTCATGTCGTAGGCATCCACCACCCCGCAGAGATTCAGGGCCATGATCATGCCCGCGCTGCCACTGCTGACCCTGCCGGAAGTGGATCAGAACGGGCAATGGCAACGCAATTCTCGCTGGAAGTTCACTTGAGGCTTGAAACGATGAACTGCATTGAGTGATGGAGTGACGGTGCATGAGGCAGCTTGAGGGTGCGTGAGGTTGCACGATACCCTGTCCTGCACAAAAGGACTTTGTCTAGCTCTGATTTAGTGTGCAGCCTACCTTCAGAAAAGGAATTTGTGCGGACAGGTCCCTGGAAGAGTTGAGGTGGCACTGAAGGTCGAAACGAGAAAGACTGACTGATAGGCGAGGGACTCCGACCTCACTGGGGGGAGGAGCCTGACATCCCGAAGGCGCTCCGCAAAGAGCCAGCCGACCTCCTTTGGTCCAGTAGTGTTTTTTTGCTCGGCTAGTAGTTCTCGCTTCGTTTGGGTTGCGACCCTTCCGAAGGTTGGCTACCTTCCAAAAAAGAGATCCAAAGGGGTCGCTCGTTTATGACAATGATCGACAAAGCAGCACAGTCGCAACAGTGTTTTTTAGCTTGATTTGGCGTAAATTCCTTTCAGGACAAACTTGAACCGTTGCCGGCCACTGCCTAACACGAGGCCACTGCCTAACCTAACACTTGCTGCGGTTGCCTCTGGAAGGGTCCTCATTTCAAGATGTACCCATGCACACACACACACACACAATGAAACAACACAGCGGGCGGATCTTCCGCCTGAAGCCCTCCTGGCCCCAGCTGGGGAACTCGAAGAGCTCGTGGACTGCCTTGGCGCCGAGAAGGGATGTGTAGGGAATGTGTCAAACCCTGGTGGACTAAAGGGCGTTTCTCCTAGGGAAGGATTCCTTTAGTGGCCACCCCCATATTAAAATCAATCTGGGTTCAATAATCCGGGGTTCCACTACTATAGACCCCTCGAGATTGATTCCGTGGTGGCTTCCTTCTCCGACCGTTCGTGAAAGCATCACAGGCCTCAAAAAGGAGTTGCTCTCCCGTGAATCTGGCTTGTGTGTCTTTTTGTGTTACTCCCAGTGCCCCCTTGGACTTTCTGCGGAGCTTACCATTCTCGCCTGGGGTGATTGCCTGCGCAAGAAGACTTTGCCTACGTGGCGGAGCCCGAAAATTACAGTACCACGTTGTTGGGTAGCTAAAGTGACCCAAATGTTCCCCTCAAAAGTTGTGTGTGTGTGTGTGTCTGCGCGCATTTCTAAAACACTCCCGGAGGACGACTAGCATGGATACCTGTATGTACTAGACTTAGGTATGTGGTTGCTCATTCATGTATCTAATTACTAATTATTAGCCTATTGATTTATTGATTTGTCAAGCTATATGTTCATTCATTCACTATTTTTTCGTTTAAGACATCCACATGTTTATTCACCCCATCCCCCTGGGCTTTGGGGTGGAGATTTCTGATTCAACATGTGCCTTGCTTCCGCCCAGCGGGCGGAGGGCAAAAAGAAAGCGAGGCGGCCTCCACAGGCTGCTTTGGGAGATCCAAAGCACCCCCTGCTCCCAAATACATTCTTGGCATGTCGATGTTTCTAGAAATCTAGTTACTTGTGTTCGTTTGTTGAGGCGACCCTTTGGTGGACACCATTCACATGGGGATGTCTGTCCACAAAGCCTTTGACACATGTCTGCTTTGCGGTTCTTGTGGCATGAGCTCTGTTGCTGCTACACAATGATGTGCGAAAGAAGACCATCACACTCCGCGCGGGCAAGAACTCAAAATGGTGGCCACCAAGAAAGTGTTATTGGTGGTTTCCTTTTGTCTTCAACATCCTGCAAAAGGGTACTTTGAAAGCAGGACACGCCCACGTGCGAGCTCATCATGCACGCGACTGTCAAACGGAAGTTACGCTGTCCTGCCGGGGATTTTTAGCGAACACCGGACAAAAGGAACACGGAGGTTGAGTGCATCACTCGTTTTGAGCCTTGAGTCTTATGCAATGAAACATGATAAAGCCCTGTACCCTGCGCCAACAACGGGCCCGCCTGGGTGATGAGGAAGGCCATGGCCCCGTTCTTCTCATCGTTCAGCTGGCAGCGCAGCAATCTGCCCAACCTCTGCTGCTGCTCGAAAAAGGTGCCCTGCGGTGTGAAGGACTCCGAGAGCAGGTACCAACCTCAGCGATCCAATGCCGAGATGCATTTTAACCAACGAAAAGTCTCGCGGTGCCCGTTTCCCTCCTGAGCATCCTGAATCTGGGCGAAGTCTTTGGGCAACGTGTCCTAGGTCGCCGCCTTTGCTTCCGCTGCAAAGGTACAGCTCCAACCTGAAATTTAGCAAACACGCAGCCTGAATTCTAGCGGGAAGAATCCCCGCTTCAAAGAGCCGCTGAGGCCCTGCGAATCAAATCACCTTCGTTGTCAGGGGCTTTCTTCTTGAACATCGACCTGCTGCGCGGTTGCATCGCTGCCCTGGTACCCTGCAAAGAAAGCTCGTACAGAGTCGACAGGGGAGCACGCCACCTGAACTGCCAGCGCCCCAAACCTTCGTTCACATCAACTGCGCCCAGAGTTTGTCATGCGGGAACCCTCACGCTTTACCTGCAGGTGACCTTGGAAATTACCAATGGGAAGCCAGGTGCAGAACGCGTCAAGCTTGTGACACCGCCAGCTTCGGGCAAAATCTCCAGCCACCAAAGGCTGCCCATTTGTCTCCGAGCAGCAATCCTCCTGGCTCATGTCTCCCGTCCTCAGCACCAGGAGATGCCAGTGCAAAGGTTACCCTCCGCAACAGTTGCTTGCAGACAATGTCCGATGTCCCCACGTCGTCTTGAAATTCAAAAGACCAGGCGTGATGTTCCCTCCAAGATTGGCTGTAGCCGGCAGAGAGAGAGGGACTCTATTCACCAGCTCGGCAAGTAAGTGGCCGACCGAGCTGCACGCACAATTTGTTGCTAGAGGTTCTGTCCCTGGCCCACAAAAGACTTCTCAGGGCCTCGAACAGCCATGCTGATGTCGTAAGTGATCTTGGCCCCTTGTGCCTGGACCAAACCTAGGAAATCCAGGGCTGTTTGAGCCAGCTAGCTGCGTCAACCTGACGGACTTCCCCGCCCTCATCTGGCCATTTTGAAACAAATTCGCTGCGAACAACACAGGAACGTCTTGCAGACAGGCCGCTGAAAGTGGTTGATCACGCGGATGGTTGTTTTGCCTCACAAGCATCCATTGAGCACAGAGGGGAGCATAAACTATCGGAAGGGGCACCGGAGAGGAACCGTCAGCACCCTGTGTGTTGCTTCCGCAGGGTCCTTTCATGTGCGCATCTGCACAATGTGCCAAGAAACTCCCAAGTGGATGGTGGAAGTTTTCCAGGCATGGACTCTCTGTCAGCTTCATAACTGAGGAGTCAGAGCCCCAGCTTCAACAGTCACACGAAACGGTGGGCACAACTGGCTTAAGCAGCCATGGCCCCGTGCGATTCAAGCGGTTCCTTAATGAGAAGTTTCACATCTCCGGCACAGCACCATCGACTAAATTCCACAAGCATCGACTGCAAAACCCTCGGCAGCGATTTCACTCGTGGCAACGCAGCTTTTCCAGGAATGCCGCAAATGCTTCTGAAAGGAGCCTGGCAATTGACTGACAGTTTAGCAATGCGATGTGTCTTGATGAGGATGCTTATGGGGCTGATGATGCTGCTGATGCAGCGATTGATGCTGAGCTTGAGGTTGGTTTAGTGTTCTTTGCTGTGATAAAGGTGACGGAAGTATTGCCTTTATTTTAAAGAGTGGCCACATCGCTAGCCCAGTCGCAGAAAAAAAACCTTGCCGCAATTGCAACTTGCAAACCTTTCCACCTCAAGTTGCCCCACGTCAGGCACGCAATGTGAACAATTGCTAAGTTTGCTTTGCTAGATCCAGTACCCCGAAAAGCACTGTGTTGCACCAAAGTAGACAGGGCTGCTCCGGAGACTCTGGGAAGTTTGCGGAATTCCAACTCCGGGCCAAGACCAATTCGACGGCCCGAGGCTCTGAGAGGCCAAGGCGCTGCCCACGAAATCCGCGAAGCGCCGATCCGCCGGCGCGTCGTTGAAGCGGAAGACCGCGCTGTGGGCATCGATCTCCTTGCGGTCTGGAACCCCAGCACATGACCTGGTTCGGTTTGGGTTCCCTCTAAACCGACCAAAGAGCCGGCAAATGAAAGTCGTGACCGACCTGTGTTCACGCATCCTAATTCGTGGTGTGCCACTCGAACTGCCAAAAAGATTCAGGCCAAACGCAGCACCCTAATCCCAGCTGCCAAAAGCGTGGCAGAGTACGTCCGGTCAGGCGCCCACTGCTCTCCTCGCCCCTGCGTGGGCGCAGCAAGTGCGCGCCCCCGCTGGAGACTACGGCACCTGGAGACCACGCGGATGGAAACCTCCCTTTAAAGTTGTCTTACCCAGTAGCGGAAAACGTAGAGGGAGGGAGGGAGGGGGAGGGGAGGGGAGGGGAGGGGGGAGGGGAGGAGGAGGGGGGAGGGGAGGGGAGGGGAGGGAGGGGAGGGGGGAGGGGAGGGAGGGGAGGGGGGGGAGGGGAGGGAGGGAGGGGAGGGGAGGGGAGGGGAGGGAGAGCTTCTGTCTCTGAAGATTGGCCCTACTCCTAAATGATGGTACGCCGCTTCGCAATTAGGATTTGAGCCATCCCTCCACCGAAACGTTCGGAAGAGGTTTGCCAACGAGGAAACAAGATACACGGACTGGCATCTCAGAAAGGCTCAGCTAAAGGTGCCTACGCGCCTTTAAGACGTGTTGACTCATATGTGTCTACGGGGGCGGCATTTGCAGATGTTGCATTCCAGCGAGCTCTAGAAATCCTATAACCCTATGGAACGCCTGGGCTTTAAGGGCCTTTCTGGGTCTGCTGGCTACATCAAGTAGTGGCAGAAATTTAAGGACCGCAGAACCCCCTATCACTTAGAATTCCTTTTGAAAGCAGCTTCGCACGTTTGCTGCCAGAAGCTCTGGCCAAGCGAGAGGCGCCCATCAACACAGCGCGGACCCTTTGCGAAACCTTGAATGCTGCAAAGAGAACGTCTTGGATCTACGTCTACATTGGTGCACATGGCGGGCGCGTCCAACTAGGGTTCCTTGGGAAGGTGCCGCTTCAACACAGCGAACCCAAACCCTCCGACTCTCAGACCGGCACAGCTGGGGAAGAAGGGCTGGAAGACAGACGCATCACCGAGGCTCACATACCTATCGACAGCCGAAACACCCTTGCCGCCGTGCCCGTTTGCCATGCGCCCAAATGTTCCCCGATTGATTGGCAGATTCGTGATTTTGGCATGGTAGGTGGGCTGTGATGGAAGTTGGCCTGAGGCATAGATCCCTGCAATCCAGGGGCTCCCAGGAGAGGCGCTCCTTGAGAAAGCACCCCAGGGACTCTCGCACCTGACGCTGGCTCAGAGGTGCAACCACCTCCTTTAGAGTATTCTTCTAGGGTTTTGATGCAAAATGGCCTCTCCATAGCAATGTGCCGCTATCGGACAAAAACTTAAAAGGTCAGCCGGACAGTTCGATCTTCGGCCCGTGCCGGCAACAAGTTTCGAGCTGTGGTTGGGCTATACCCCAGTTGGAGTGTTTTTGAAGGGAGACCAAAAGGAAACTGACCATTTTACCAGATCCTTTGTTTGAGACGCACCCATACGAATTCAATACATATATATATATATATATATATGTATATATATATATATAGCGCGGGACCCCCGTCTGCCGTCGATCATGAGCAAACGCGCGGCACATGTGAGCAGCACACTTTGCTCACACGCCTCAAAGCATAGCACTGCGTGAAACGAGATGCCAGCCCAGGCAATGTGTAGCCCCCCCCTAGGCTTGCGAGGCCTCCCTCTTCTGTGAAGAAGTGAAGAAGGACCAGCAGAGCCGCCATCGTGGAAAGGCGTAAGCGCGCGCAGAAGCAATGGCAAGATAGGGCGCGGAGGGTGGGGAACAAAGAACATGCGAGGATCTTCCATGCAATCTCAGAGTTTTTCTTTGGGCTCCGCGCCACATGTCACTGGTTTCACTGCCTGCCAGAGGAATGGGCAAGTTCTCGCACCAGCTTTGTAATAAGCGCACTGCGGCGGCAGGTCGCGGATGTTGCGCCGCAGTGCCGCTTGTTCCCGCGCCGCGGAGCACATGCCAGTCGTAGGCTTGCAGGATCTTCTGGTGTAGCTTCAAGTCCTTGAGCGGCAAACCTTCGCTGCGTCTGACAAGGGCGGGTTGGGGGGCTTGGCGTCCAATCTCCTGGTGGTTCTTCTCATGTTTGCTGGACAAGTACTCTTGAATGAGCGCAAGCTTCTCCAGTATATCATCTCCGCGGAGGACAGGCCCTGTCCGTCTGCCAGCCAGTGCTGGTGCCCAATATTTCGGGCAGGCAGCTTCCATGTCTTCAAAAACCTCCTTCGCAAAGGCAGAACCTCTTGGGACCAACTTCTTCCAAAGATCTGTCCGGCGCTGACCACGGCGGTATTCCGGGCAATGCATGCGCCGGATACGCCGGAACGTTGAAATTGACATGGTCTTCTGAGTAGGGCTGAAGCTCTTGTAGATGGTCTCCACCAAGGCAGTCAATGTCCGCACTGGGCGTCGGAAGCGACGCGCTGTTCCACTAGCACCCTTCCGCTTCACAACGCACGTCAAGCTGGTGGGGGAAGAATTGGCAAACAGCAGCGCCTTCACATGGCAATGGTCCTTTCATCCAAGGTCTTACTCGGTCGACCTGGGCGTCGGCGTTGATGCTTTCATCGTGCCATTGACCCGCAGCCTCCACGTAGACCTGGGCACCTTGTAACCCGTTCGAGCCAAGGCATCGCGGTTGCGAAAGCCTGCTTCATTCACCGCTCGATCCAAAGCGCGGACCACCGGCATATGATGTACTTTCCAGGCTGACCGCATGGAGCCTAGCCCTTGCAGCAAGGAGTCACAGTGGCAGGAGGAAGCTGAGCGAAAGGCATTTTCTACCCTCGTGGGCAAGTCCGGCCACTCTGAACCAAGCTGTCTACACACACGGAACAGGACTTCTGCTGCTTCCTCGCTGTTGCGACAGACATTTTGCACCAAGCCAGCAACATTGGCAACGTTGCGCGCTCTGGGCTGGGAGCAGCACTGTGGGCCACCTCCACCGACACCTCCGTGGCCATGTCATCCGACTTCTCCTGCGCATGGCCAGCTGACTGGGCTCCGGTGTCCTTGGCGCGCTGTGTGGCAACCGCCTGGGATGAGCAGGACCCAGGCGCATGCTCATGAGCCTGCGGTGCACTTGCAAAGGTCCTTCATCTCCTTCATAGACATGCTAGGGTTTGCCTGGTGTGCTTCCTGCAAAAGCTTCAGGAGGTGGTTCGCCTCATCCTGGCTCTTGCGGCTGCACACACGATGTTTGCGGTCCTTGGCAGCTGCAGCCAATAGGTTCTGCAATCATATCATTTTTACGCCTTTGGTTTTCTTTTCTGCGTCATTTAAACATAAAAACACAAACAATGCCAGCAAAGCCAAGTCTCCGGATAAGATACCACGTTTGTCTCGATGATGCCATCGACCCCACCATAGCGAGTTTCTACCCAAATCATGGCTTGAGACTGACTGCTAAAAAACAACGGGGCATCGGTTTTGGGTTTTCCTCATCGGTTGACGGGGCTTGAAGCAAAGGGACCCTCGAAGACAAAACCCTGTGCGCAAGGTTTTTGACCAGATCTCATATACATATATATATAGTATAATATATATATATATGTATATTTCAAATTGGGGATGGCCACTTTCCCTTGGAATTTCACACGGAAATCATCCATTGTACATGCTCCGAATCACTCGGGAGCCCATGGGGCGACCGAATGACTCATTGTGAAAGGCGTCTCACGGCGCTTAGGCCAACGAAACCGCAAAAGAAACACGGAAAAGGGAACCCCCCAAAACACACTACAGGGCACGGTTTAAAACACTCGATTTGCCTCAGTTTAGCTGAAGGCGCAAATCTGTTTTCTACACATCTTTGGTATTCGGCGCCCAAAGCCATGAGTGCTCGTTCAGTCGCAGCTCTACTCCAAGCAACTTGAAGAGGACCAAAGCCATAGTTATGTTCGTCCATGTCCTTCCCATATTCCTACGTGTTTCAAATACCAAGGATCTGCTTGGTGAGACCCGTTACATGACAGCATGTGGCCGTAGACCTTGTTGCGACTGCCGCGTGAGTAACACCAACAAGTGCTTATAGCTGTTTTGCTTCCATGCTCGTCTTGGTCCTCGACTCTTTCGTGGTCCACTGTTCTTGGCATTTTTGCCTTCTTCCCAGCATGGATGTGGCTTGCACCTGATGCCATGGTTCGAGGCAACTCGGTGACTCACCCTGTATGGATGTTTGCCTCCGGTATGCTGGCATGGCAGGCACCCAGGCACTAGCCAGCACAGAATTGTGTAACTTGGACCCTGTTGAGACCCCTGGATCGCAAAAAAGTGGAGTGCAGGACCTGGGAATCAAAGCTTCATCTGCTTGGGGCCCTCACTTCACAAACAAAAACTCTCCACCGTGGGGGAGATTCAGAAGGTCAAACGCTCCACTTTGGGCAACTGAGAAAAGGATGAACGCCGTTAAAAGCGGCATCTATATTTGAGAGGTGCCGAGAATCATTTCACTTTGGAGCTACTAACATGGTTCCACAGGAGGCTTCTACAGGCTGTACTACCAATTAAACCCGGTAGTGGAACAAGCTACTGAAATGGCCATTCGCCCATTCCTTCGCCAAAGTGAACCGGAAATGTAGGCCGTCTCGAGCCAGTGAGCGAGCCCTCTCATGCTCACCTTGCCATCAAACAGCTCCACTCGAAAATGTGCACGATCCGAAGCCGAAAAAAAACCATACTTCCCCACAATGCTTTGCGCCTTTGACCTTGTAGCTTTCAGTGGGTTAAGCTGCAGCCTGGGAAATCAGGCGGCTTTTGGCCCAAGCGCCAGCGGCTCGGCGCGCAGGTAGTCCCGCTGGGTGATGGCGGCCTCTGCGAGGATCTGAAGCCTGAAGTTCCACAAGGTCCAGGACATCTGGTCGGTTCTCTTGAGCCTTTCACAACTCGAAAACAAAGCAGGTCCCTAGGTTTGACGCAGTGCAAAATGGCAACTGACTTCCAAATAATGGTCAAAGTCACGGCATGCCTCACTGGCCAGACTGGTTTTTAGCCAGCAAGAAAACTGAAACGAGGGATCGCTCATGTTGAAATCAAGCAACTCAGCGGAGCGAGCTTCTTAATCTTGAGTTTCTAAGCTGGACCGAGTCAGAACTTGTCCGGGTGAAAACATGTCCTTTGTGAAAGACAAATGTGTCCCTCCGGGAACCATCCACTGATCTGCTCAGTTTGAAAGCAACGACGCTTTTTTGGCGGCTACTGGGATATGTCCAGTGTCAACATTGAAAGGGCCTTGTAACCAAAGCCAAGGAGTTGCCTTTCTCCGGCCGCTGGGTCAAACTGCTTGTAGAAACCACTGTGGTGCAACTGCTGGCCAAGTATCGTTGGTGTGGTGTACCTTGTTGTTGCTGTCAATGTTTTATTTGTTGTTGCTGCTGTGACTGATCCTGCAGGCGCTTCTGGCCAACGTTCAAAAGCCTGAGACTTGCCATTGTTCAGGAGCCTAGGGCTTGTCCGACTCCCCCAAAGGTGCTTAGAGCCCTTCTAAGAACCCCTTCGTGGAAGGGGTTCTGAGAAACATGGGGGGGGGGTAGCGTCCCCAGAAGCCAAAAAGGAGGAGAAACATAAGAGAACAGTGAGGAAGCACTTTTGACCACGCCTTGCCTCCACCAAGCGACTTGGTGTGATAGCCAGCCACGGACTTCCATCTAGATTCAAAGCCGTGATACACAAGTAACGCGGGTTCAGAACAACGCTGGCTTCACTCCCCTTCCATGGGCAGTGTCAAAAACTGCCAGAGCCAACCTCCCAGGCTCCCTGCATGTCCGACCGCTCGCCGAGGGGCAGTAAAATGGAGACCTTGCCACAGGTCATGTGGCAAAGGAAGGGCCTGCTTCTGCCCCAGGCTTGGGCCAGGGCTGCGGAGCTCACAAATTGGCGCCACCCTGTGGCAGGCGTAGAAAACAACATGGCCAGTGCACCCAAGGGCGGGTCTGAAAAGGTCAACAGATCCAGGATTTCCCTTTTTGGACAGCGCTCGACGTTCACAGGCCAAAAGGAGATGAGAACAGGCAGCTGCAAGCCAGCTGGAAGGAGGCTTGTTTGAAAAGTTATGTTTTAACATCAAAATGGCCATTCTCCGAACCCAGCCCAACTATATAGAAGCGCGATGGCATCCAAGCAGCTTCCCCTTGCCTCACAGCACAAGTTCTGTGAAGAGCCTTCCAAGCTCCGTGCCCCGCATCCATCTCAACCGACCCGCACGAAATCTCTTTCCTGACCGAAATTCCGAAAGCCCCAGGGCCCGGGGCGAGCTGGGCAGCATGGTGTGCTTGCATGCCTTCACCTCGTACTCCAGGAGCTTGGCCTACCCGACTCGCGATGGACGTAGAACTTGTTCGGAAGTCGAAGGATTCGCCAGTCAGCCAAATCGAAGGGCGCCGAAACCGGGTGCTCAACATCATCCAAAGTCGTGCTTTGCCCGCAGGAACAAGCCAGGGCCCTGGCATCTTGGGGCGCCTGCCCTGAGGAAAGGACCTTGGATTCTGCATGCTTCAGGCACATCGTGCACAGGGTTGCTCTGTCAAGAGCCCAAACATGGGCCAGTCAATCTATCAAGTCCCATGAAAGGTTGTTCAGATTGCTCGCGCACCTGATTTATCACCATCCAAGGACCCGGTTTTGGAATCTGAGCGCCCTGCCAAAGCCGTCCATGTCCAAAGGAGTCGGACCGCAGACATAAGGTTTAAAACTTCAGCTGACAAAACTGCCGCTTCAGCTCGGTGGCTGCCTCTTGCTGACCCCCTTTCGGGCACATCTGACGCGGCCTGGTGAGTGGTGTGTGTGTGTGTGTGTGCGTTGTTTGCTTGAGGGCTGATGGGACTGGATTGACCAAATGCATTGCTCTTACTTGGATAGGGTTGGCTGAGGGTGCTGCTGGCTTTGTCTTTCCTTGCCATCCGCCAATAGCCACAGCTTGCAGAGTTCTCATCTTGGTGGCATTGCAAACTCGAGCCCTGCCATGAGGATAAGTGGCTGCGAAAGGGGCCCCTACCTTCCGTCCATATCCTGGGTCTCCTTTGCATTCTGCAGCGACGCCATGCTACCGACCCCAAAACACCCTGACCCCACAGAACAGCATGGTACCCGAAGCAACACGGGTCCGAAAACCATATTATGGTGCACTTCCCCAACCAACGTGTGCAGGCACGTGAAAACACCTTGCCAAGGTCAATAAGGGACAAACATCAAGGTTTTGGTTGTCACTGCCTTTCGCTTTGCGACACAGTCAGAAGTTCGAAAAATATGGTTCAGCTGCGTATTTGCCAAGCCCATCTCTCCGAGCTTCATCTCCACTGCCCATTCAAGTTCAAATCCCCTAAAGCAAGCTGTGCTAAGACTGCTTTCGTGCGACTGTTTTGCTTGGTGATTTGGGATGGGAAAGTGCCAAGCACTCTCCTGATACCGTGCATGCTGATTAGAGTGAAGCTGACTGACTCGCATTGCCTTTGCATACAAAACTCTGGATTACTTCAGACACAACATTCCTGACAAGCGATGGTCTGCAAACAAACATTTCCGCGACTTCCACACCCTCCTTCCCCGCCCTGCCGCAACGCCTGGGAAGCGCGAGTGGCTTGCCAAGGCCACCTAAACCTTTTTCCACGGCTGCAAGTTGCGTATCTCCAGGTAAGACGTTAAAACGGAAAGGAATGGATCTGCCGAGTGAGGTAGGTGCTTCCACAAAATTACATGGGTGACTTGAGAAATAGGGGCTCTTTGTCATCCGCAATACTTTTTACTTGGAAAAAGTAGTACCAGACATATTCATTCCCTGCAACAGGGGCTCACATAAGCCGAGAACCAACCAAGGGCTCGCGCTCCAGCTTGCCAGAACAGCACTTAAACGCCGAAAAACACACTCAAAGTATAACCCCTTGCGGAGCTCTACTTTTGTCCCGGATTGTTTGGATCCCAAAAGACTTTTGAGGGCTCCGCTGTTTGGTTCGGTCATGGAAATGCTTCAACAACAGCCAATGATTTGTTCGGTGCATGGGGACCATCTCAGATGGTTCCGCCCTGCCACGCTCTGGTCCGACCATTTGGAAAAATGGCCCAACCCTCGGACCAATGCCGTCCGTCGGGTGGAACCGCGGGTCAGTCAGTTTTTGTCACTGGAGGGGCCTTCCTGCTTCAAACTCTCGCAGAAGGACTCCGCGAAGGTCGGGAAGCCGAAGATCTCGGCGCGAAAAAAGGGAGCGGTTGCCTTTGTCCGAGTACGACTGGGAGTATTTTCTTAAGTGACGGATTGAGAGAGTCAAGGAGATCCAAACAGGAACAGAACATCTCAAGATCGGCTCAAAATCCGCCATCAGACATCCAAACGCCGAGCATGAGCAACTAGGGCATCAACATGAACTTGTGTCTAAATGGGGGCATCTCAACATGAATGGGTCCTCTTTGTTTCCCTTCAAGCAACAAAGTAAAACAAACAAGCAGGATGCCCTTAATAATAAAGCCCCCAAATGAAGACTCAACAACAGTGCTGAGTGTCGCACCAACAGCCAGTGGTTGTAGCCACACTCGGCACGCCTGCAATTGGGCAGCGCCGTTGCACAGCCGGTGTCATGATCAAAAGGCCTTTTGCGGATCTGAGGCATCTTTGCATTGGTTGTCCGGGTTTCTTACTAGGTACGAAATGGCTGATGAGCCATCCCACCACTCACCATGGCACATATGGCCAGGTGGCTCGTAGCATTCGAGTGATGGAAAGGTGCCCATTTGCTCCTCCCGGAAATAATCCCAGCAATTCAAGCGCAGTTCGAGCCCCACACCAGGCCAAGCAAAGTCCTCTCACAAACCAAGCCAAAACAAAGCCAAACCAACCAGCCCAACCAAATCAGACACGCCAACCAGTCAAACAATCCAACCCAACCCAACCTGATCAACAAAAACAAGCAAAATGACCAGCAAACCTGACCAGCCAACCAAGCCAAAAATAGCATACCAAACCAGACCAAACCAGGCCAGCCAAACAACCAACCGATCATTCCTTGGCTCTTCTGCACATCAAGATACTTGATGCCGACAAAGCATGAGGGCATTGACTTATTTTGAGAGACATGAGGACGTAAGAGGAGTTCCACGAAACGAGACCAAGGGACCCACCCAAACCAATGCCACGTGGCGCGCCACGCTTCCCGCCTCACAGTGGCGCCTTTGGCCTTCAGATCCGCCGCGAAGCCCGTGCCTCGGCTCAAGAAAAGCGGGAGCAGGGCCTGGGGGAAGGCTGCGGGGCGGTGGGTTTCGCTTTGAACCTTCAAACGCTCCAAAACCCAGATCAATCAGTGAGCAGTGCGAGGTGTTGGCCGTGCCCTCCCAAATGGGCCGAAGAATGGGAAGCGCATTCCGAGGCAAACATAAGACACCGGGTCTCTGTCAAAAGCCGCACACCTTGATGCCGCGAGTCTTCCGAACCTGGCCTTGGGCCCAAAACCAAGTCGCCCGGATGCTGAACTTCTTGCGGGTTGGGCGGGCCGTCAGGCAGAAGGCTCCCTCCAGCTTTGTCAATCCGTGCCGCTCCCCCGCCCCATCCTGGTACCCTGGACCCCTGGAGCTTACTGCCAGCGCCCCAAAAAGACACGGGAGGTTTGGGGTTGAGACACCCTCTTGCCCTCTCCACTTGTCAGCTGGATTTGAACCTTAGCTTCCAACAACTGAAGAGGATGTCCTCCAGCAACGGCAGCCTCATCAGCTCCTGAGAAACCGTCGGGAGCTGTGGCTTTGAGTGCAAGGGAATCAGGCAACAAACCAAAACCTGAATGCCACGAAGCAAAGGCTGCGGTTCAAAGGTGCATGCAAGGGAGATGCATCTTGGCCAGGAACAGAGTGACTTAACGATCCGAAGCGAGGCGCGCGCTGTCTGCGGGCCTTGTGCTTCCAGCTACTGACTTTGACCACAACAAACATGTTGCAAAATGGCCCCCAAGGCGTTCGCAACTTGGTGTCAGTAGTTTCTTGAAAACGTTCGACCCGAAGAGAGGTGGCACAGGATATTTTTCGGAGATCTTGTTCTGGGCGCCAGGTTTCTGCTTAGAGCTGAGAGCTCACCCGAGACACCGGCCACTTGCCCTGTCGCCCGGGGCCCCGTGGGCGCCGGGCCATCTTGGCGTTGAGGAGCCACCAGGTGCAGCCGCTGTCCAACTCCTTCTGCTTGGAGGACTGCACCACCGCCTTAGAGAGCCCGTCCCCGAAAGTACAAGAAAGCTGTAAGTCGGCATGGTTCTGCTCAGAAACCATGCATGTTTCTCCACACCCATGAACTCTCCGCACATAGTGACCTATCCTATCATGCCTTGGTGTGCCAAATGTCCAGCTTGCTATTACGTTGCGCGCAAGAAGTTGTTTGCCTCTATTGCATGGAGAGCCGCAAGGGTCACTGCTCTTCTGGAGTGCGCAGCTTCTTCTCGGATTCATCATTTTTCAAGCAAGATGATACATGCATAAATTTGCATCATGGCATCAAGACTTCAGTCCCCCAATGAAGTGGTTCATGGCATGACATGTGCCTCACTTTCTTTGCTTCTTGGACGTAAACCTCGCCAACTACCAAAAAGAAGCAGCCATCAATGGCCCATCAATGAAGCGCTAGCAAAACCAAAGGTTCTGTCAGAGAGTTTGGGTGAAGGAGAATATCACGAAAGGCGCTTGCAAAACGTGGCATGCATATGGTCCCAGCCCTCCCATTCTGTTCTGTGCTCATTGCTCCCCGGTGTCGCATGCCCTACTTGGCGAGCCACTGCTGGAGAGGCAGCCGCCCTCTTTTCATCGGAGTCAGCACCAAGGATGTCCTGGTCATCAACAGCGAAGCGTGCAACCAGTCACTGTCAATCAGATTGCTGATCCTTCGGCTGGCGACACCGGTATCTCACAAAGAGTCTGTGGGCCAAGCAGGGACAAGATGTCAGACTAAATGCAGTCATCATGAGCTATCCTGCTTTCCGGACCACAGAAACCGCTTCAAAAGAAGTGGTAGAGACCCCCAATGATGCTAGAATCCCAACAAAGAAAGAAGCCAAACAAGAAAGCTCAGCTGAGTCATAATCAAAACGTGGTATAGTAATGGTCTACAACCCAGGCGGACGCACCTTATTCTGATTGGGACCGTCCCTTACCTTATGGCTCTCACGAACCCATCGCTCCCCGTAGAGCATGTTGTGGACGGGCGCCAGGACACGCTTTGCCCCCTGCCAGCCCTCAGTGCGCAGGTCGTAGATGCCTGCGGCGGGACAGGCAGTAGAACTGCAGGGCCTGTCTGCTGTAGAGTGCCTCAAGTTCAAAACCTGGAACGAACTCAACATATTGTGCATGCTGGTCGTGTCATGCCAAGGTCGCTCCTCTTGTCAGCCTCTCCGGCCTTGTGCTTCAGAAGTTTTGTGCAGCTCAGAACAATACATCAAAAAAGGCAGACTTGTGAAGGAGCCTTCTGTCAAGCTGCAAGAGGGCGATTTCTTCGAGTCTACCTCAGATTGAAATCTCTCATCGATCTTTCCTTCTCAAAAGCTGGGCATGGGTCAGAACCAAAGCCTTAGGAGTCACCTTCCATGCCTCTGTGCTTTGCGGACACCCACCAGGCCTGAGACGAGTACCACTGCCTCAAAGCGGCGGTCGCCTCGGACACTCAAGAAAGCATCTGCGTCAACTTGGCATGATGCGGTCGACAACGAACCATACTCAACGTGAGTGTAGTACAAACCAGTTTGTTGTGACAGATGTTGAAGCCGTGGCCTGGGTTGGCAAATTGCCTGAGAAAATAACCAGAATCAATTTGAAACATCATGCCAACATGCAGTGGCAGTTGCTCGAGCTGTTGTCCACCAAGTAGAAGCAAGACGCAACGTCGCAGCTTTGCTAGTGCCTCCAGGGACGCACAGATGCGCCCTAGAATAGTCTTGGATGCCATGTTGACTACCCGCTTTGCTTGTGTCTGCTCCGTTCTTGTTGTAGTAAGCATCATCATGGGCATGCCAAAACCCAAATCTGGGAGCCAAAGCGGGCCTGCGGTTATCTTGATACCCGTCCAAACCATTTACTTCAACCGAAAAGAACCTGCGACAAAACGGAAGAAGATTGCGAGGTAGGTTGGCTCTTAAGCGGGTGTTTTCCAACCCCCACTCATTTTCCCACCTCCACTTTCCATTTTGGTTCGGGCCAAGCAACAGGTTGGGGTCTCGAAAACAAGGCCCACAAAACAGGCCCCCACCTCGTTACACGCAAGAAAACCCTCCCCAACTCAGTCCGGGATCCACGGCTGTTGCCGGGAGTTGCGCAGTTCTGCAGGCCGTACAAGGCAGCCACGTGGCCACCTGAAGAATAGCCTGGCGCACTCTTCGGTTGCCAGGCTTCAGCTCTAAATCCGCCGACGCCAGTCGAGCGTGTAGACGGCAGTCCGCAACTTGGTCTTCCTTCGAAATCTCTTATCAAAGCCGAAGGCTTTTGGGGCTACCATTTTTTGGGCATGGTGTGCTGAGTGTCCAAAACCCTGCATTTGTTCCAGTGTTTTTGGGGCTTGCGTGCTAAAAATATGCGTTTCGCCTAGGTCTCTAGGGGGGGGGGGGTTCGCTCGGAAGCGCAGGATCTGCATCCCTGGCATCATCAGGTTTTTTCTTGCTGCCATGACGTTCTCTCTGTTTTTTTGCAGATACAAATGGTGTTTTGCTGTTCCAAGCAATGTTGGAATTGGCCTGTTAGGGGTCTGGGTGGGGCCAAGTGCAGCGATACATTGAGGAACTGATTGAATTTGCAAAAATGAGTCTTTTTGCCATTCCCCACCTGTACAGAGCAGCTACTGCGAAACATCCCCTGCATTATCGTGCTTTTGGAAGTATTTTTAGGGTATTTGAGGGGGGGTGCTAGAATCTGCTTTTGATGGTTGATTTTGGGGAATATCAAAAAACACTGCTTTTTTTTGCACTTTGTTGTGGCCAGCCGGCTGCATTCATTCCCAGCATTCCCGTCAATTTTGTGTGTCTGAAAGTCTTGAAATTTTGGATGCGAAGATTGGGTCTGGTCCTGTACGTTGTGTGGTTGCATCCCTTGCATGTTCAGCATCCCCAGCATCACGTCCATGGAAAAAAAACAGGTGTCGGCGGATCGCGTAGCGATTTCAATACACCAACGAAAATAGATACCTGGACGGAAAGAAAGAAATAATGAAAGAAATGAACCGACAAGTAAAAGCCAGAAAAACAAATAAACAATTAAACAGCTTGAATAAATAAATTATATATATATATATATACGATTTGTTAAAAACAAAAGAAGAACAAACGGATAGAAAGATATACAAATAACCAAAACCAAATATAGATAAGATAGGATAGATAAGATAAGATTCAGAAGATTGATAAGATTGATAAGATTGATAAGATACATAAGATAGACAAGATAGACAAGATAGGTAAGATAGATAAGATAGACAAGATAGATAAGATAGATAAGATTGATAAGATAGATAAGACAGATAAGATAGATAAGATAGATAAGATCAGATCAGATCAGATGAGATCAGATCAGATCAGATCAGATAGAATAGATTAGATTAGATTAGATTAGATAGATAGATAGATAGATGGATAGATGGATATATTAAAAAGATAGACAATTAGATAGATATATGTAAAAAAAGAAGAAAAGATAGATAAACCAAGGATTCAAAACAAATGAATCTGAGTAATAAGCACATTGTACAAAAGTAGATGGATAAATTAATAAATTAATAGAATAATGAAAAAACACATACACAAATAAATGAATGAATAAACAAATAGATAAAATAGAACATAGATAGATAGCTAGCTAGATGGCTAGCTAGATAGATAGATAGACAAATTTATACCCCAAAAGAAATACCAAAAACTAGAACATGGACAAATAGATGGATAGGTAGATAGATAGATAGATAGGTAGGTAGGTACATGGATAGTTGGGTAGATACATAAGTAGAGAAATAGCTAGATAAATTAGATAGATCGACAAAAAGATAGATGGATAGATAGATAGACAGATAGATAGATAGATAGATAGATAGATAGATAGATGGATAGCCAGATGGATAGATAAACATTAAAGAAGATGAACCCCTTAAATACATAAAGAAATAGGTAAGCAAACAAGGCAAATTAAATGATAAATACAGTAGTAAGCGGATAAACGCACAAACGGTTAAAGGGATAAATGGAGAAATGAATATTGAATGGATACGTGGTTCCTAAATACGTTGACTTGTTTGATGGATACATGGACAAATGCGTGCGCATGCATGGCATCATTGGTTGAAATACGAGCGAATTCAAGATGGACAAGCATAGATAACAACGGAGAAATATGTAGAGCATGACCATCATTGCTAGCATTGCCAGCATCATCAGCATCACCAGCATCACCAACACCATCAACAGAAGTACATCTCTAGCATCACTGCCTTTGGTGGAACTATGGCTGGCTGGCATCATCAGCATCACCAGCATCAGAATCCATCGTCGATCACATTTCTCCGGCAAATCACGAGAACAAAGCTGAGGCAACAAGATGCTCGATGCTGAGGCAGTTGACTTTGCACCTAGAGCTTCGAGAGATACCTCTGTCACGCTGCAAGCATGCCGGCAAGGACCACAAAGCACCAGGCGTCCATCGCTACCGAGAGATTCTTCATTCTCCTCAGCCTCAGCATATTGCGCCGATTTGATGTGAACAGCATGCTGGCTCTGAAGGAAACAGAAATGTCCCCTGCTAACCGCCCAGTTTTCAACAAACACAGCTTATTCCAACCCATTCCACAGCATTCTATGTAAATTTCAATTCCATTGCATTCCATTCTGCTGTTTTCCAAGTCATTAAGTATCTCAACAGCATGGCAGATTTCTCTGTTCCACATGGCAAGGCAAGCCACTCGCATGAAACCCGCTTGCGTTCCCGTAGCCAAAAAAATCAAAAGTGCGAGCAATCCTCCAACGAGTCACAGGAGCTAGATGACCAGCTGCGATGTCCCTCCCCAACATTTGCCTCAAAGCGCAGACCGCTGATGAGCCAAGGACATGTGGCAAATCTGGCCACCTCAACTGGCTCTAAGCCCCAAAATCCCCTCAAGGTCCCGCACCCACGTCACGGCCGCCTCCACCTCATGGTCAACACTGTACGTGCTCTGAATTGCTGCTATAGAATAGTGTTTTCTGTTCAAATCCGAACTTGGGGAACCAATGACAATCTCCAACTTGTAAACCCAGAAAGCAGTGGCACATCTGGGAAACTTGTGAAACTTTGCAGTCCACAGTTCGGGTGAGAGTCATCTCAAGTCAGGTCCGCATCCGTTAAAGCGCTCGGCAGAAGAAAACAACATAAAAGAGACAAGCAAGCAAGGAGGCAGGCAGGCAGGCAGGCAGGCAGGCAGGCAGGTAGGCAGGCAGGCAGGCAGGCAGGCAGGCAGGCAGGCAGGCAGGCAGGCAGGCAGGCAGGCAGGCAGGCAGGCAAGGAAGCAAGCAAGCAAGCAGGCAGGCAGACAGACAGACAGAAATACAAACAAAAAACGAACAAAACCAAACTAAACTCAACAAAGCCAAACTAAACTCAACAAAGCCAAAAAAAACCAAACAAAACCAAAGCAACACCGAACAAAAAGGAACAAAAGGAAACAAAATCAAACTAAACAAGACCAGGCAAGGCAAAACAACAACAACTAAACTGAACACGTAACATGCAGACACACACACACACACACATCGTGTTCTCCAACCAGCCCCTTACTACTCTGCGCACCTCCTTGAGGTAGTCCCGTCGGTCCTTGCCCTCCATGTCCAACTCATTGGACCTTCGCAACTCACAGATTCACTGTGTGTGAACAACAGCGGTGCTGTGAAAACCCCTGCGAAGTGATCCGAGACCGCCGTCAAAAAGCACCTGCCTCTTTGGCCCTGAGCCTTCCAGAGAATGACGGCATTTTGTTAAATGGCTGTGGGTCAAAACCATTGGTATCATTCTGGGGTAGATGCACCACCCATTTTAGTCTTCTTTAGTGGGGATTGGGATGTTCACTGGGGGTACGATTTGGATTTTAACCCATGGCCATAGGGTCAAATCGTCTGTGAAATGAGACCCGGGCACCTTCTCGTCCAGGTCCAAGGCCCAGGCACGTACTGGCCAAGACGCACGGCCCCATGGAGCAGCGGCCTCGAGGTGAGGAATCCACATGCCAAAGGTTGCATGGACATATGGCCATGCGTCAAAAGCCCATACCCCCAGTGAACATCCCAATCCCCACTAAAATAGACTAAGATGGGTGGTGCACCTACCCCAAAATGGTACCATTGGTTTTGACCCACAGCCATGTTGCCATCAAAGAATCTACATTTGCCAATGTGTCCTTCAAGAAGAAAGCGCAAGGTGCCAGCATATTTTGCCAGCCCAAAGTCTGACCCTCTTCGACCCAGTGATCAGTCCGAACCCAGGGCCAGCACATGGCAGAGGCTCGAAACTGGGGGACCTTCCAAGTGGTGAGCCTTGTGCTTTCCAACTATAAACCATCATGTTCCAACCAGCCCTATCACGGGAGATGCCCCAAAAAACAGAAATGGTGAAGGCCGCTCCGCATGAGGGTTGAGTTGGGACCGTCAAAAATACCAGACCTCATATATGCGTTAGTCAAAATTTGTTGCTTCCTTGAAGAACATGGGAAAATTGGAGAGTGCTCTGGCTTTTGTGCGAAGTTTGGAGCGTCCCCCCATGTCCGTCCCAACTGAACCACTGGACACTTTGACCAAATCTCACGTGCTTGCCTCTTCTGGCAGTGTCTCTACCATCGCCCTCCAGGGCTCGGACAACACTACAAGTCCGGCGGCGAGGTAAGCAACGCCCAGCAGCCATCCCAGCGGACCCAGGAGCAGCATCTGCAGGCGGAAGGGCGGAGCGATCCAACTCGTAACATGGCAAGTCACGTGCTCTGCAAACGAACAACAGCCATCTGGCCGAGAATCAGCCTGGGGAGTTTTGAGTAACCTTCATTTCGAGTTGCCCGGCAGCCCTTTCGGCTTGCCGCGACTACAACAGGAGAAAGATGTGGTCGCTTGTAGTTGTTGTAGATGTTGTGTATTGACCTTTGAAGAGGGCTGGATGCTTGAAACGGTTTGCAACATGGGGATGTGCGCCAACTTTAAGCATGTGTCAAAATCGAGGCCGGCGGATGGTCAAGGTTTCCTGCTTGACGAGGTGCGGAGGTGTTGGATCTAGAACTGCCGAAGACGGCGAGAAACCGAAAAGTCAGCCACAATAGCAAGGCACGCCGAGCAAAAAACAACAAGGTCTTGGAGGCCTATCAAGCCAATCGCTGTAGCAGAACTACAGGGCTCAGTTGCCTTGACACGTCCCATTTTTCCCAGAGTCGATACTTCTTGAGCGAGCGATAGTCATGGTCTGCTTGATGGGAACCGTTGTCATGGTCGCACCTAAAATCGAAGAGCACACCTCGTGACCATGAGCAACCAAGTGATGTCATTGCATCCGGATTCCGGGCCCTCCAATGTTGGTCCAGACCCACCGCCAGACCAGATCTGGGCGCAGGGAAAGTCGCATCATCCAGGGAAAGCCAAGAAACAACAAGGAAGAACCAAAGGCCAATGCCAGAACCGCTACAGGAGACCAGAGCAGAGGCAGACCCTATGGCGCGAGCCAATAGCACCGCAAAGCCCTTCTTTTTGTGGAGTGGGGCAAAGACAAGGCTTCAGTTACGGCCGGCCGAACCGCTCGCCACCGAAGCTGTGTGGGAGGTCCGGGCCAATTACGACATTGGGGACAACCCTGCACACACCGGCGCGCGCCAGTTGGCCGCAAACAAAGAGTTCCATCATGCCTGCATATGGGGGGGTTATCCTATGTTACTTTTCCTGAAAACCCTGCAATTGCCGGCCTTTCGCACTCCAATCGCAACCACAGCGGGGCCAATCGCGGAGCAAACTCGGTATCTTCTTCCCATCTTACCAGCAAACACGTAGATGTTACTCCAATCGCGGCCCAATCGCCGGCCTTTTGCGATGCAGGTTGTACAAGTCGCGTACAACACACAAGTTCCCCGAATGCATAAATTGAAGACATGCATTTGCGGACGGCCCGCATATGGAGACGCCTTTTTTAAAGGTCACCAGTTTAGGGGTTGCTTTACAGGGAGCCCAAAATGGAAAGGCGGGTTCCCCTACCTATTGGGAGACCCTGACCCCCCAACCCCGGCCCCCGGCGCCGGCAGGGCAAGCGAGGTCGCCAGCACCGCGTCCATGAGCCCAGGACCAACCACAGCCTCAAGTCGCGAATCAACCGTCCACCACTTCCCGCTTGATTCCATTCTATCAAAAACCAGTACCTCCTTCCAAACCCCCAAAAAAAAAGTTATTGCGCCCGCGGATCTGGGACATGCGGGATCACTGAGTGGCTGGCCAACATCAGAAGCCAGATGTCCTTCTTGGACGTTAGCAACCTGCAGGCCCCCGGCGGCCAGCCAAAACCGATCAGCTGAGGGATTCCATCTGCACATCCCATCCCCACCCGGCATCTTTGGCAAGGTCAACCGACTCCCGGGCCCCGCGCATCAAGACGTCCGAGGCCTGGGGGCAGAGACACCTCACACTAGTTCCTCCCCTTAGATGCCAGGTGAACTCGAAATTGACAAAAAAAAAGTTGTTTGAGGAGACAGTCAGGTAGCCCAGTATGCTTTACTTCAGCCCTTCGTCAAAACAAGGCATCCAGTGGGCAGAACAAACAAAACCATGAGCAAGACTTTCACACTAGGAAATGGCCCCACAGAACCTGACTCATCCGAGAGAAGACAGCCACGTGCATGTCAAGGAAGCAAAATCAAGACATGGGATAAGTGTTCAATACATGGCTGCCAACAAAGAATAAACAGCTGGCGATGGCCCTGCAAATTCTTTCCGGTTGGTTCCTACAACCTTTGCTGTGGAAGTCAACCTCCGCCAGGGCGGACTGGAGAGCTTTTGCCAATCTCAAGGTCTGCCGGTGGGGAATTGCCCAGCTGGGAGTTGGTTCGGTCACTTTCACCCGCGACACGGGTTGAAGCTGGGCCAAAGACTCATTCTGTCCCCGGTCAGGTTGACAGTGAAGCAAGGGTTATGCGTGAAACAAGAGTCATGCAAGACGGAGGGATGGGTCCACAGCCAATGAAGCGTATGCACCCAGCCACGACATTTACCAGCCTTCAACAAAAAGAAGCACTTTCAAGGTCACAATACAGAACTGTCGAGGAAATTGGGGTTGTGTTCAAAAAGAAATCATCCAAAAAGATTCTCCTTGACCAGAAATGAGGCCTCAAACAAAGACTTGTGTCTTCGTCAGCACCGTGTCAGTTTTACGAGTCTCATTCAACATGGCTTCGTCGCCAGCTGCAACAAGAACAACGGGTGAGGCACTCTTGAATTTTGGACAAGACAATGTCACTGTCTGCATGACGCTCAAGCTCGGACGATTGGCAATCTGAATGAGAGGGCTCCCAAATGAAAGGAAGCCCAAAACTACTCTGGGCGCTTGCGCTAAAACTCTGCAAGTGAGCCCAAAATGGGGGCCGGACCAGGAGCAGAAACCGCAAGCCAGGCACCTTGAGCTCGGACTCGGAAAAAAAGAAAAGCAACCCCATGGTTGGAGGAGTCGTTCCCATACTCCCTGAGAACCCACGGGCTTGGAGTTGATGAACTTTGCGTCTTGTGTCTATCGAGTGTGGCTCCCGAACTGCGCAAAGCAATCAAGTTGCCAACCAAGCAGCCCTCCACTTTATTTTGCTCCACCGAATGATCCAAAGGGTTTGTGGGTGTGTTGGGGCCATTCGGCGGTCAAGGACGCCCAATTAACCCCTCCATCTCTTTGGCGGCTAGTTGTTTTTGCTGCTCATCTTTTCGGGCTCCGGTGGCATGGGGCCGGCACCAGGTAGAGCGGCGCACAGACAGCCGCCGCCAGGTCCATGACCTGCCAGGTGAATTCAGCGGCCTTTTGGAGTCTTGGTTTTGGCTTTGGAGACTGGATTCTTTTGCTTGGATTTGCTTGTGGCCGTGTTGGGCAAATTGCTCTGTTTGGGCGTGTTTTGTGTACAGGTTAGCGCGGCTGTACTGTCACTGATCCGTGACACTGCTCCGTGTGAGAACGGCTCGCAGAAAGCTCCGCAAAGGCCCATGGATTTTCATTGCTGTGGCGCCCCAGAGCATGCCTTGGGCCAAAGCAAGACCTCCGAGCTTCCAACCCGGGTGTGCGCAATGTGGCGCTGCGGGGTGTGGATCTGCACGCATGGCCTGACCGGGGCAAAACGAGATGCTTTCCCCGAAACTAAAAGGCTGCAGCCCGCTTAGTGTGGGACAACCACCCTGTGTTCCGCCTGAAAATTGCCAGTTGCTCAGAATGCGATGTCAGGAATCAGATTCAGTTGAAAAGGAGTGCCTTCTCAACCTTTTGTTGCGAGGAAACGCAACACTCCCTACCTCAGATTGAGGCCTGATCTGGCCATGTTCGATTAGGACTCTTCGGTTGCCTTCCCGACATGGATGCGTTGGCTGCTAGTGGCTGTCCAAGCCACCAAACTAACAACAGCACTATCCAAGCAGGTTCACTCGTGGGTTGAAATGCGCCAATGATCCAGACCAATGGACCTGGTGCCATTTGGATACAGCTTACTCGCATACGCGCGTAAATGTGCATAATATACATATATATATATATATACAGTATATCTATATATACATATATATATATATATCATATGTATATAACCATCCACAACGCCACGGTCAACAGAGGTGGTCCCTAGTCCCAAGAGTAGCAAAGCAAGGCAAACATTCGACCCTGATCTGCCAACGGAGTCAAAAGACTCAACTCCGGGCTAAACGGCCAACTCCGGGTCCCAGGGCTCCCAGGGCTCCCAAACCTCCCAGGGCTCCCAGCACGCCCTGACGCGCGAAGGCATAGCCAAAGGCGTCGTTGAAGTTGAGCCCGATGAAGCCCAAGAGGCCCTCGCCGAACCTCGCTCTTTGCTTTCGCTCAACGCTCGCCGATCGGAGTGATGACGCACTACAATTGGATTGTGCAGAGACTGCTGTATACACAGTAGATACATATTACATGTCAAAAAATATTTCAGAGACGTGGAACCAGCCATTGGGTCCGGTTGCCCGAAGTCTGGGAAAACCTCAAGAAGGGATTTCTTTCTACCAGGGATGCTCCCGGTGCTACATGTTTTTGTGCCCTGGTGCGATCAATCCCCAACTTGCAAACTGTCCAACCTTTACGTGTGTTTCTTCTTTAATGGCGGCTGCAAAACTATATAAACTTCAAACACTTACAAGACTCGCTTTTGGACCAGTTAGATTCAGAGGAACCCTGGAGTTGAGGTGCCCATTAGTGCCCTCCACTGGAAGAATTTGTCATTGTAAAGAGCTGCAGTGGCGACTGAGAGTGGCTGTGGATGGTTTCTGGGCTACAAACCCGAAACCAGCCCCACAAGACATCAGGATCTAAAGAGGACAGGAGACTACGATGCCAAGAAAATCATGCCGGCCAGCGGTTACAGCGCCAGCAATGCGCCTTGTTCAGGCTGGGGCAAAACAAACAAGAGTGGTGAGGCAGGAAAAAGGCTCAGCCAACGACACAGGCTGAAACTGCACCAGACAGAACGCGGGGGAGGGGGGTCTGAAGCCGCGCACGCGCGAACCAAGGGATCGTGCTGGAAAGCGCGTGCGCTGGTGGCAAAATGGAGCGAGGTTGTGGCGAGATGGAGCGCAGTTGAGCGCAAGCGCAAATGCGTTTGGCGACATGCAAAAGATTGGGTGACATTCGGACTGGACGCAGCCCGGTAAAAGTCGGTAAAGTTCGGTGGACTGGGCACGGCCCGCCCAGATTGAGTCAATGTGCGACAAAAGCAACCACACATAATGAGTATAAGGTCCTGTTTGGTCCGCCCGGTGCTCTCCCTGTCTTGGCCGATAGGACTGCCATAGGAAAGTAAAAAGAAACTAGGGCCATGATTGATCAGGTTTTGCGTTATTACTTATTACGGTGGAATGGCCTTGAAGGGGGGCAACCTCTTCTGAGCTTGTCAAACCTTCATTCTTTAAACAAGCTGAAGAACTAAATTTGCTGTTTCTGGTTGGCTCCCTTCTTGAGGGATGTGTGTTGGCAATCCTTGGACCGAAAGGCGCCAGTTGCTTGGTGTTGTGTTGTTGTGTTTTCACTTTTTGGCTCTTCTGGGGAAGGGGTTAGCATTCCTAAGGGGTGAAACAAACAAAAAACAACATCGTCCAACCTTGTCAGTTGTCTGACATGGAAAATAGTCTTGCTGCGTGGACTCAGGGGAAGCATATGAGCCTTCGACCCCTTAAACCTTGAACAATTAAGCGGAATGGATGCACATCTTTCGGCGCTGTTACCCTAACTTCTGCATCGCTGCCCTTTTCATGGCGTAGCTACCTCACAACCATAGCATTCGAGAATATGCTTTGCAACCCGCGCCAGTAAGACTTGATGATGGGTTTGGGTCTGAAACTATCACTAACATCATCAAACTATAGCAAGGGTGGCCGGCGTTAACAACCCCCCAAGCCATGTGCAGCATTCCATTGGTGGTGTTGGGCTGCTCTTGGCGGTGAGAGCGGGTTTTGGGAATGCTGAGGCGAGCGGCCAAAGCAAGCCGCAGACCATGACGACGGCAGGCACCTTCTTGTCCTCGCCTCATCCAACTCGCTGACTCGATGCGCACGAACGATCCAAAACGGACCCAGCACGCCAAACTAATGTGCATGGGTAGACATGCTTATGTGTACATGCATGCAAAAGCTTGAGTCTCAAACCTGAAGACTCAAGACACGTTTGCAATCTCAAAGGTTCACCTTAAAAGTAGAGGACGATAAACGTCTGCTGCAGGGTCAAACCATGTCATTCCGGGCGTTGGAAACAGAGCCCGGCAATAACCTGTCACGTGACCAAGCGAACACAAAAAAAATGCCAACAGCTAGAAGCACAACCAAAACCTACCAGATAATGACGGTCATCAAAAGGTCCATCGAACAGAGTCGAACTCCAATGGGCTTATGCCCCTGGGGGCCGAAAAGACATTTGCAACACAAGTCCATCTAAAGCTCTACGTGTCCAACTTGCACAACAAGAGCCGGCAAAGGAACGAACAAAGGTGATGGAAGATTCACACGGAAAAGCTCCTTAGTCTACAACTGCAAGTCTCTTGGACGTGAACGATTCCAAGCTGGCAGGGACTAAAGCCATGGACCGAGGGCGCGGGACGCAAACAAATCAAAACGGCCTTCAGGAGACATGTGAACAGTGGAGGGGTTTGGGGGCATGTGTGACCCAAGGTGTTGCCCGTGGTTTGTCCTGGACAGAGTCTACAAACTAAGGTTCAAGCATCAGCACCTAAAAATGGATGATTTTGCCATGCATGAGTTCAATACAAGAGCTCCAGCAGCTGAAGCAGAGTCCACAAAAACTAGCCAGCATGCTTGCTCGGATGATGCAAATGGTTCAAGAAAGAAATAAACGAACACTTGCTACCCCACATTCCTGCTGGGGATTTCCACTTTGCCTCCCATTTCCAAACATCTGACATCCAGCGAGCCTGCATCTTTTGCTGGCAGGAAGATCCTCAGGCGTACCTCTCTCCTCGGATCGGGGTGCTGAATCTTGGAAAAGATATATGGGTTAGTAATTTGCCGAATTCTCAATGGCTGTGGGGCTGTGCTTTACCGTAATTCGGCATCGCTGGCCAGGCACTGCGACACGCCTCTGCGCTAACAAACTTGCCAGGATCACTTGGGGAGATAAAAAAATTGGGAGGCTGCTAGTTTCGGCCCAACAGTTCGTCGACGTTCCCTCTTGGTGCCCGCGTCATTTACGCATGTGTCTCGCTGCCTGCGCTCTGTGTCTCGTGCATGGTCACTGCTCCATAATGCTTGAAAGCATTGAAACCCTTTCAAGCTCAAAAGCGAACAAAAAGGACATTAGTAACCCTAAGAAATTCCGTAAATGTTGAACAGCCTTTCATGTGTAACAAAGCAGAAGAACCAACAAGTGAAACTTGTGGCTCTTCCTCTGCTTGGAGGCAGGAAGAGAGGCAGAGGCAGGGAGGCAGAGAGGCAGAGAGAGACAGAGAGAGGCAGAGAGAGACAGAGAGAGGCAGAGAGAGGCAGAGAGAGGCAGAGAGAGGCAGAGAGAGGCAGAGAGAGGCAGAGAGAGGCAGAGAGAGGCAGAGAGAGGCAGAGAGAGGCAGAGAGAGGCAGAGAGAGGCAGAGAGAGGCAGAGAGAGGCAGAGAGAGGCAGAGAGAGGCAGAGAGAGGCAGAGAGAGGCAGAGAGAGGCAGAGAGAGGCAGAGAGAGGCAGAGAGAGGCAGAGAGAGGCAGAGAGAGGCAGAGAGAGGCAGAGAGAGGCAGAGAGAGGCAGAGAGAATGAGAAAGAGAAAGAGAAAGAGAAAGAGAAAGAGAAAGAGAAAGAGAAAGAGAAAGAGAAAGAGAAAGAGAAAGAGAAAGAGCAAGCAAAAAAAGGAAAGAGAAAGAGAAAGATGAACTACAAAACGTCTGCCAACCGAGCAGCCTGCTTACTTCATACAGACTACCAGTCACGAGTCTGCTTTGCTGATTGCTGCTGAGAGGCCCATCAACCTCAATGTTCTCAAACTTCTGAAGCATGGTCACCTGCCCCCTCCCAGCCTCAATTTCGTAGCGACCATCCCAGCCCTTCTCACATCCTGTCCCTACACGGCACCAAGATATGCTGTCTTAAGAAACAGGGTCATGACTCCGAATTTGGGACTCGTACCGATCCCGGCACTAAAGTGGCTGTCACCCGTCATGTAAAGCCAGAGAAGGAAAGCAGCAGCCTAGTCCGTGCGCCAGCTACACACAGATCCCCTTTTTCTCGGATTTGGTCTCGTATCGTTCTCAGACCCAGCACGTTCGGTGCCTGGGACTCTTCCGGCTCTGGCGCCTCGCGGCAACAGGATCCCTCGACTTGTCATTGCACTTAAGGTCTGCAAGAGCTGCTGGTTGATTCACTGTAGGGGTTGTCCCGTTTTACTAGGGATTCATCACCTCCTGCGGGGCAGCCCTTGCCATTTTTTGACTTGTTTGGTCTCCATGATAGGTGATATCTTCTACGCTGGGCTTTTGTTGTCCACTCTCGCGTTTCGTGCCATCGCCTGCGACACGAAGCGAATGAAGCTGTAAGCAGCCAGCAGCCCGAAGACGGAAGCGTTCAAAACCTCCCAGAGATTCGAAAGTCGCGGCATTGGCACCACATTGAATTGAGGAGCCATGTTTGCGTTGCTTAGCCCAGGAAAAGAAGCGGTTGACTTGCTGACCGCGATCCAGTCTGCTTGTATTGGTCGTGGTTGGTCTGAAACGAACTCTGGCAAAGCAACTTTATAACAAAGATATACTCGGAGCCAATTGCATGCATCAAGCTGAACCGTAAAGGATGACCTGAAGATACGTGCCAAGACATGAACCTGCTTGCGGTTGGTGCCCTCACCCTCACCCTTGCAACCCACGGCACCAGGAGGCAGCCCACGCGCACAAACACGGTGTGCTCAAACCTGCGCGCGTGCAGGTCCGACCCAAAGCAGGCATTGCTTGGTGGAGTCCGACCTCGTTTGTGACCGAGAATCCACACTTCAGCACACATGTACCACCTTGGAACCGAGGTTCGCTCTTGGTGTTCTTTATTCTTTGACCGCAGGCTGAAGTGGTACAAGCTACATCACCAAATCACCAACATGACCAGCATGATCAGCATCACCAGAATAATCTGCATCACCCGCAACAGTAGCATGAATCACCTAGCTTGTCTATGTTCACATCATTTCCTGCACTTGACTTGACTGTCGGCCCAAGCATAGACAACCCGAAGCCCTTAATTGCCATGATTCCCACGAAACCTGGCGTTCCTCGCAACCCACAAACCAGACCCCGACCCCGACTTCGCTGGGGGCCGGCGCCAAACGCCCAACACGAAGCCTCGGCCAGGGCACAAATCAGACAAACATCGCCCCATCCGAGAAGTCAAATGCTGTGCACAAACACTCCCGATTCAAGGACTTGGCTTGAGGATGTCCCAAGGAACCGAGAAGTGTAAGGCAACACCTGCACTCGAAGCTTCAACAGGGTGGCAGCAACAGCACCATGCACTGCAAAGCAAAGCACATCACTACATCTATCATCTCATCAAAACATCGGGTACACATAGTATGAACGCGCGTGATATCAGACTAGCGCTCAACATCTAACGCAATAAACGAATTTGCCGAACGCCAATAGAGCAAGACCTCGAGTGGCAACATCAGATGTTACGCAGCGCCATGGCACGTCGCATCGTCTGTGGTTTCACACCTATCTCGTAAAGTGACAGGATGGCAGGATGCTGCATGACATAATAGGATATAGCATGACATGGCATGACATTGAAATTCCAAAGAAAACGGCGTGGCTTGCCCAAAGGAGGCTCGATTGCCCTTCTTTGCGTCGCACAACAGAATACCATTCCGGAGCAACTCAGGTCCCACACATGACCTTTGCATTTGGCCTCGAAACCCAGCCCTTGGAAGGTAAGCCAAAGCGGGCAAGCGATCAAAGCACCAAGCAATCGAGCGGGCGAGCAGGAATACAACACCAACAACACAAAACACAAGCCACGCACACACTTATCTCGAGAGGCTTCACTAGCCGAGATGAAAACCGCAGTCAGTAAAAATGCTTGAATGCAAATGCAGAGCAACAGGTCACAACATCGACACCGAACAGGAAGCAACAGCGACAAACGGGAACCGCAAAAGAAGAGGGTCAAAGAGACTTTCAGAGTCAATCAAATGTTGCAGGTACAGGTGCCCACGTCTGGACACCCTTCCCACCTTTGGCAGTAGCTTCGTTGCGTGCAGTATGCCAAAGGTGCTGCACGCCCCTGCTCAGAAAAACTCCGAAGGGTTTAACGTCCGTGTTCCAGGACGGTTCACACACACAAGGCCCCGAGTGGGGCAAGCTCACTTGTGCAAGGCCCATTGAGTCTTGCAGTCTTCGACTGTGCGGGAAAGTCTCGTGGCAATGACAGACCACGCATGCTTGGCCTTGGTATTGATCTTAAGCGAACGGAGGAGATCAATCTCCTCCTCAGTCCAAGGTTGCGGGGCTTCGGGATCAGCCTCAGCAGCGGCATCAGTCCTGGTCGATGGGGTAGCTTCGCGTTGTCCACGGGGAGGTTTGGATGCCGTAGAGCGTGAGGAGGTCTTGTCACGTGTGCGACGAGCTCGCTTTTTGTCAGGGGGAGACGGTAGAGTGGGTGGGGTCCAATGATCAGGAAATTGTTCATCAGGATCGGCGAGAAGTTGCTCGCCAGGATCTTCAGGAGGTTGTTCATTAAGATCATCGGGGGGGGTCAGGAGAGGTGTAGGTGGTGAAATGGCCATGTCCTCAACGGTGAGAATGAGTGGAGCTTCCGGTGCAAAATCCGGACCCTCAGCGAACTCGCGAATGGTGGCGAAGCCTTGCTGGGCAATGCCGATGATGAGTTCAAAATCTTCAAGCAGCTGGCGTGCTGTGTCAGGATCCATGATCGCAAAAGGTGTTATGTCAAACAGCTGCGGTGTGAAAACAGGTCATGTGGGGATCTGCCGGTGGGCAAAGAGTGAAAAAGTGGGCGCAATCTCAAATAGTGGCAAAGGAAGGCCGGTACGTTTTTCCTTCTTTCTGCAAGGTGAAATCGTGTTGGTGGTACAACTTCGTCAACAATGCGAGATCGTGATCTCGCTGAAACTCAGGAAAGGAAAACCGGCTGATCAGCGTGCGTCTGGAGTAATATCCAGATTCCTTGTGCATCATTGGTGCGGCCGATTTGATGGAGGGCATGTTGTGCTTCTCATACGAGGGGATGAAGGAGAAGGTCCAGTCGAAAACCCAAGAAATCCAGGGCGGCTTCTGTCTCCAAAATGATGTCTCCTCCGTAGAAGTGTTCGTCGCACAAGATGTGGGCTGCCGGGGTCGAAAACCATCTAGGAGTCGAGCCTGTTGTCCACATAGCGGAGTAAGAGGGTGTCCTCAAAGGAGCGAGGTCCCGAAGTAGGATGGGTGTTGGCCCAAATTTGCTCGGCAACCGCAATTACCATCAGGCATAAAGGAGGGGATGCGGGGGATCCCATCGGGGCCCCGCGTGTTTGCCTGAAGGAACGGAAGCCGACAGAAAAGATCTGCATGTCAAGGGTAGCTTGGATGATTTCGGGGATGTCGTCAAGCCACAGAGTGCGTTGCGCCGGCTTGTGTCGGCGACGGCGTCCGTTGTAAGACGCGGGTGGTGGAAGAGGTGTCAAGTGTGTCCACAGTGAGGCGTGGGGTGGTGGAATGTGGTTGCCGCTGTCGGTACCAAGTCAAAAGTAGACGCCAGGCTGCTAAGAAGCGGCCTTTGTCGATGGAACTGAAGAAGCCGGAAAGGTCCTGGTTTCGACAGTCTAGAGGGGTGTGGCCGAGGCAGAGAAACTCATGCAAAGACCGCATGAGATCGAAGAGGTCGCCACCCGAAAATGCGTCTGGGCAGGCCGTGGCAACCATGCTGTGGAGCAATTTGGCGAGAGCGTCAAGCATGGGTCGGAAGAAGGCGCCAACGAAGCTGATGATGGGTTGAGCAGTGGTCCAGTTCTTCTTCCTCTTGGGGAGGATGTAGGCAGTCGCTGGCCGTCCGAAGCCGGTCACGGCCCATGGATAGCGACCGCGGAATCTGCTGACAATGCTTTCTCGTTGCCGTTGATGGATCTCAATGGAGGGGACTCGCAAGGGAGCAAAGATGGCAGGATCCGTGAATGTGGCGTCCAGCATCTTGCCGTACACAGCGGGGCAATAGAGCATGAGTCGGGAGTCCGCATGATCTTCGCAATGGCGGACAAGGGGCTCCAGGGTTGTTAGAGCCTGTTGAACATGAGCATGTAGAAAGTACTGTGGTGTGTGAGGACGGCGGAGGTCGAAATGGAAATCGACAAGAGTGGAAAGGGTTGATGGATCGAGCGAGGGCAGGTTGTTGGTCCTGGCCCAGTGGTGAAACGCCTGAGTCAGACGATTCATCAAGACCCCGCGTGGAGGAAAGAAGGAGTTCCGCATTGAACCAGAAAGCATGCTGACTATGTCGGGGTCGAACAACTCATGAGTGTCGGAGCCGGAAAAAAGAAGGTGTCCCTCATGCTTCGGGAGGGATGGGTGTCGCTTGGCGAGGTCGGTACATGTGCAGGACAGCTCGCCGAGACTCCAGGTTTGAGCTGCCTGGAGGTGTGAGAACAAGGCACTGGATAGTTTCCGGTGTGCCTTGAAAACGATGCGTGGTTGCGCCACATGAAACGGTAGAGCACTGCGGGTGGTGGATCTGACAAACCCGCGGAGCTGGGTCAAAAGCAAAGTCCGAAAGGAGGGATGTGCGAAGAAAGGCGCAAGCATCGGTCTGGAGGGGCCGGGTGGGATAAGGCCCCGGAAGCGCAGGCTAGATCGAATGGCAGAGATGCATGCCTGGTGGTGTGGTTCAGGCAAGTGCGCAGCGATGCGATGAAGGATGTATAGGGCAGCGTGTGGGAAGTCCCTGCTCCGTATGTAACGGATGGCATCGAATCGTCGTAGGGTGTTGCTGCCAAGATCGCCCAAAAGGCGCCACAAGTCCAGGCGGTTGCTCATACGCTTGGCAAGGAAAGCTTGTTGCAGAGCGATTGGTAGTCGTAGTCTGCGACGCTTCCGCCAAATGGTGGCAAAGCCCATGTGCCGGGATTGAGAAAAGTCCAATTGTCGTATGAAGCCCGTGCGTGGCCGAGAATGTCTCTCGATGAAGCCAAAATTGAGAGACGGTTGCAGTTCCTGAATGTAGAACTGCTCAGTAGCGAAGAGGTCTGTTGCTGGGACGGCAATGTGGATGGGCACTGAAGCGTAAAAGTGGAAAACATCGAAATGCGCCCACCATCGAACGGCCAGCTCGGCGTTGACCAAATGGTGTCGTTGAACCTGGAGTAGCTTGCGGAATCGGCTGTGATCCCGAGCCATGAGAGAGGTGCGAGTTGCACCGACCTAGAAAAAGGTTTGCCATTTGGGATGGCTGGTGAATCTCAGATAAACCGCGGAAGGGACACGCTGAGATGAGAAGTCAGAAGCGGGGGAATCCAGGCCGAGTCGGGCAAGCAGGGCTTTCAGTTGGCCAGAGCCCACACGAGAGATGGCAAACGTCAAGTAGCTGAAGCTGTGCGAGTAGCCAGGAACAAAAATGACGTGCGGTGACGTCGTCGGTTGGGAAGAACCGGAGAGTGAAACGGAGGACAGCGAGAAATTGGCGGCAGTGGTGTTGCCAGAAATTGTGTTGCTTGGCTGTGCGTCGTTGTCGGTGTGCTGTTGAGAGTCACTGGTAGAAGTGGCTTGCAGCGGCCAGGATGCGGCCCAGGGCCGATGACCCTAGTTTGGATAGGGTTCGCACTGGTACGCCCCAAGGCTCCTTCCAGGTGGGCGGGGAGGGGAGGGGAGAAGCCGCCGGGGTGCCGGGGCCATGGAAATACCGTTGTGGGTGGGGGGTTGGGGGAGAAGGGGAGTCGTCAGCGGTGCGAGCGGGGAGGGGGAGGGCGGGGGAATCGTCAGGCAGTGGGGTGTCAGACGTGGTCAGCCGTGGCCACTTCATGCCGAAGTCCAGAAGGGAGGCCTGAGAGGGGTCAGCCGGGCGTTTGCCGGATGATGTGGGTGTAGGGGGAGGTGAAGGGGATGGTGCTTGCTGTGCGAGTTGGCTGTGTGCGACGGCAAGCTGTTGCTGGAGCTGGAGGATGGTGGCAGCTGAAGCTGGGTCAGTCGTAGTGGTGGGTCGTAGGGAAGATCTTGCTGGTTAGTAGCTTCATGGCTGCTGGTTTGGTGGTCGAGGTGCCCTCCTGTGTAGCGACGTGAAGAGCGAGGGCATCCAAGTCAAGATGTCGTTGTCGGATTTGGCTGAGTAGCCCAGCGGCGAAGACTGACTCCGGCATCGACTTTGCGACAACGATGCGTGCCTCACCTCCATGGGCGAGGTGGCGCAACCACCAGCTGTTCCACTGTTCGTGCAGGAAGTTGAGGAGGGAAACGCGAGCGATGTCTTGTCCCTCAATGCCCAATTGCCGGGTGAACGCAGTATGCGTTATGACCTTGGGCAGGTCGTACCCTGCGACGCGGGTGGTGTCGTAGTGATCGTCGTCGGGGTTGAACTCTGCTGGTGTTGGGACTGAGTGGAGGGGGCGAAGAGCAGGAGGGGTGGTGGCCTTCGAGGCGGTGGAGGGAGGGGGGCCGCGGGTGAAGTTGCCGGGGGGAGGAGGGGGAAAATGGGTGGATGGAAGTGGGAAGTGGGGTGGTCGTGGGGTTGGCATGGGGTTGGAGGTGTAGTCGGTGGTGTCCAGGTCGTAGAGGAGCATCCATAGCAAGGTCCCAACAGGCCCCGCACGGGGTTCCGGCCGTGTTGTTGCCGCACATGTTGCCATGGTGGTTGGATGCAGCGGGTGAAGGTTGTTGTGGATAGTTTTGCCTATGGAGCATCGGTAACAAGCCTCGAGGGGGTTGGAAAGCCATGTGAAAACTCAAGGGAAAGGAGTCAAGTTCGAACCAGAGGCTGGCAAACGGCAACCAAAAGGAAGGGTCGCATGGCAAACGATCGGTCACAGAAAAGGCAACAAAGCGAACAAACCGTGCATCAGTTCTTTTCCTGGTCAAATGGAATATGGTACGGTTCGCGCCCTGCTACGCCGGGCGCTGCAGCGCGACACCTCTCAGCATGGCATACTTGGAGTGGATGCACCATTTCTTGCCTCTGCGGCATGCAAAGTGGCGCCGCACGTTGCGCTCGTGGCTTCCCCCGGACTCCAAGATCTTGTGCTGATTGACGGAGCGCAGTTCCCCAAAGGCGATGGCCCCAAGCTGAGACTTTCCGATGGTGAAGTTCTGCAAAAGCTGGCCTAACGTGTCGGGGTTGCAGGCTGCGGGAGTGGCCTGAGCATAGCATCCAAAGCTCTGGTAGTCATGGTTCTCAGGTCTCCATGCAGCAGGCCGGATCATGTTCTCAAAGGACATGCGGCGCATTCGATCCGGGGTGGTGCCGTGTACATACATGACAGCGTGATGGGAAGCTGTGCCGGATCCGGCTTCCGGTTGCCCACCAGCGACCGGCCAGGGATGTGGTTGGGCAAACCAAGTGGTTGCGAACACCATGCCATGTGATTCCCGTCGCAGGAGATGGTAGAAGCTGGGGTCGAACGCTATGGGCTCACAGTTCCCAGCATTCTGCGAGGAGGTCGGCATGTGACGGTGGCAAGGCAGGGTCCAGGCTCCAAGGCTGGAAGCGGGTCCAACTCCCCCAACTCCCTAGGCGTGGGAACTCGCATTGGGTCAGTCTTGGCTGTGTCATGACGCTTCGCCAGAGATCAAGCCACCGGTTGTCGGAGTTTGTGCCTCCGACGGAGGGGGATCCAGGTCTTCAGCATCATCCAAGGGGTGCTGGGGGGAGGGGTGGGGAGGTGCGTGGCGGGGAGGAGGGTGGGGAAAGCCGGTGCAGGTGCAGGGGAAGGGGGTATGCTGGCGTTGTTGTGGCCAGCGCGGGATGGGGGTTGCGGTTGGTGCCTAGGATGCTGCTGTGGCCAGGACTGTGCTCCAGTTGCCTGTGTTGCTGGTGCTGTGGCGGCGCTTGCCCCAGCTGCTTGCATTGTGGCTCTGCGGTTGGTGTCCCCATGATTGGTTCCACCAGCGTGGAGAGGTGTCCCATCCGGAAGTGCGCCAGGAAGTGGAACCTTGGGAGGTGTGGGTTTGCGGGGCTCGATGTGGAGCCGTGGTCTTGGGTGCGGGGGAGTGTCGTGGGGAGGACCTGCGTCGGGGGGAGCGTGAGCGGAGGGAGATGGGGTTGCGGTGCGATCGCCTGAACCAGTGGTGGGTGGTGTGTCGCCGTGGCGCCTTGTCGTGTCCCCGGTGATGGCTGGTGTGGGAGTGCGAGTGGCGGTGTCGCCTGTGGCGGGAACGGGATCTGCGGGAGTGGGACTGGGGGCAAGTGCCCGTGGAATGTAGGTTGGTCAAGGGAGCGGCGGCAGGAGTCGTAGCGGCTGCAGCGGCTGCGCGTGCCGGCTGAGGCTCGGGCAATGAAGACGGCATGCTGTTCTGAGCCATGAGGGGCATCAGGGCGCCGGATGTCGCGTTGCCAAAGTTAGGAAGGCCACCGTAGGGCATCAAGGAACATCGGGTTGCCAAAGTTTGGGAGGCCACCATAGGGCATCATGGAAAACGGTGCAAAGGGCATGGTCTGTGGGTTGGTTGGAGGTGCGAGGCTCATGGGCTGCATCATCTGGGGTGACAATTGCAGGTTCGGTCCACCGCTGCCAGGTGAGCCGGACACGGCGCCGGCCGCAATGCTTTGCAGGAGCGAGTGCATCATGTCATAGAGCTGGTGTCCAACCATCTCAAAAGGGAGAGAGAGGGTTGGAAAGGGGGTGGAAACAAAAACGACTGTGGAGTCATGCATGTCAAGGCAAGACATCGCGTCAAATCAAGTCAAGGTGTCAAATCAAGTCGTCAAATCAAGTCAAGGTGCCCCCTAATCGTGAACGTGAATTGAACTGATCTGAGTCGGCGCAGTGCGTGAATCAATGAACTGCAAAGTCGGTGTTTGACCGGCTTGTCACTTGCGCATGAAGCTTCCGGAGCCTGATACCTTGTGAGAGCTGCCTTGTTCAAAAAGCAGGCAGTGCAATGCGAATGAAGCTGCGGAGCCTGATACCTCATGAGAGCTGCCTTGTTCAAAAGGCAGGCAGTGCAATGCGAAGGTGAACTGAACGTGAACTTTTGAACGTCATCCCCTTGCAGGGGGCTCCCGCATATGGCGAGTCCAGCCCACAGCGCCATGTCGGACAGGCCGTGGGTAAACACACTTATCTCGAGAGGCTTCACTAGCCGAGATGAAAACCGCAGTCAGTAAAAATGCTTGAATGCAAATGCAGAGCAACAGGTCACAACATCGACACCGAACAGGAAGCAACAGCGACAAACAGGAACCGCAAAAGAAGAGGGTCAAAGAGACTTTCAGAGTCAATCAAATGTTGCAGGTACAGGTGCCCACGTCTGGACACCCTTCCCACCTTTGGCAGTAGCTTCGTTGCGTGCAGTATGCCAAAGGTGCTGCACGCCCCTGCTCAGAAAAACTCCGAAGGGTTTAACGTCCGTGTTCCAGGACGGTTCACACACACACACACGGAGAAACACTACGACAATTAAACTCGACACTATAAAGAGACCAAGACCGCCTAAATACCCCAGAGACTTGCCGCACTGGGCCCGCGGCAGGTGCCGCAGCACCAGGCCCCCACCAAGGCCGCGAAAAGGACGCCCCGGGGGGCGCCTGAGTTGTGAAAACCGCCAACTACTGTTGACAAGCCATGGCTCCCTAAGGTCGGCGTTCATTGTTCAAATTATCAGATCCTCACGCTGAGCCAACGCAAGCCCCTTCAACTCTCTGCTGGGATGACAAAAAGCAAGGACTTTTCGATTTCCGAGAAGCTTGAAGGGGATTGTTGCCTTCCTTCCAGTTCACTGAGAGCCTGACTCCAAATCTCCTGAAGCAAGGGCTCCTGAGGCCAAACGATTCATTCTCACATTGTACAGTGACGGTTGGAAGTATGTAACAAGACTTGTTCACTTTCCAGCTTTCCTCCATTACCCCAATGTCTAAAGTTTAAGATTCTGTTCTCAGGTCTGTAGAACAAGTGATGCAAAGGCTAGAAGCACAGCTTGAAATCCTCTCTCTCTCGCTCTCTCTCTCTCTCTCCCTCTCTCTGCACTGCTCACAGGTTTGAAAGGCGCTTTCCGCTGTTTGATATTTTTAGTGTGGGTCAGTCAGCTTTACCTGATCTGGATCTTGGGCTCAAACAATGACTTGTTTTGGGCACCCCTTCACACGACCAAGAACCCCAAGCAACCAACATCGTCTCCGCTCTTCCCGGGGTGGACACAACCTCAAGTTGATCCATAGGTTGGCTTGCCACGACATCTGCCGACCCCTTTGTCAAAGCCACTTTTACTCGTAAAAGGGGAAAGGTGTGTTCTAAAGTGATTGGGTGGAGGAGTTTGAGGGGGCACATGGGGTGTTGGTATGTATTTGCCTTGACTGAACTTTGACCTGAACCTTTAACTTTGATCTCTACCTCCAAGCTCTAGCGCTAGCCTCTAACTCTCAACTCGAACTCCAACCTCTATCTTAACCTCAACCAAAATATCTTACTCCAGTCTGCAAACTGTACCTCTGAGCTAACCTCTCACTTTAAGCTGCAGCATCAAGCCCACTATAGGCAGACTCCAGTAAAGTTGCCGCAAGCCCGCTCAACTTTCTCCGTGCCTGGCTCCAGCCCAACACCCGCCAGCAGGCCCGAAGCGGCAGGCCTGTCCATCGGAGACCAGGACATGATGTAAAAACTGAAAATCGATTCATTCATAGATACACCAAATTTACTCGATGAGCAAACCAACATCAAGTCAAGCCCACAGCTGTGCAGCGCATCGCCTTACGACCCTCCCAAATCGGGGCCTGCCACCAGTGGAGCCAGAAAGCCAGAAGTGCCGACGATGGCCCCGGCCTCTGTGGCGAAACCGGCAAAGATCTTTGCTGGTCCGAATCTTGACAGAAACATGAGTATTGCCGTGTAAACACAAGCATAAACAATATGAGTAGGCGGTCGGGTCATGAAAGTTTGTCATATTGTAACGACCGCGTGTCACAACGCTCGGCTAGGAGCCCTCCAAATCCTCCAAACTTCTAGGAGCCCTCATTGGCTCCTTTCAAACTCATCCCAAGAGGTTGCGACACGCATGGACATGTTTGGCTTGGAACGTGTCTGTTTGATTGTCTTGCAAATGAACAAGCCAACGCCTATCAAATTCAACTGTTGATTTAGGCACTATCTTTGCTGACGACTGCACAAACCTCGAGAGGAATGGCCGACAAAACCAGGATCCAAAGTGAAGGACTCAAGAAGATTCCTCTTGCCAAGGCAGGCAAAATGAAGTCGTACTCAAATCCGCGTCACAACTGGAAGCTTGTTCGATGATTTGGGGGGGCAAAGTCTTAAAGCCAACCAGTTTTGCTTTCTTGTTTGGGTGCTAGCCCCATTGCGCAGCCAGGCAACAACACCAGACAAAAAAAAGAAAAGAAACAGTGCATCGAGCTGAGCCAGGGCAGACCATCACTCTCTCTCGTCCTTGCGCTGGTTTGCTGTTGCTTTGCCAGGCTTTTGCCGTCGCCTGTCGGAAGGGGGGTTTGGAGCACAAGTTGCCGCTGAAAGCCGCGTTTCAGCAAGAGGGAGCCCTACAACCCTCTTTCCTACCCCATCAGCCAGACCCGCCCCCCAAGATTTTATAAAATTTCATACCAATCACCCATATCAAAACCCATATAAGTTTCATAACACGTGCCTAACCAACCTCATAATCAAAATGCTTTGAGTTATTCATTTTATAGAATAACTTAAACCATTTCAAACATCCTTAACCTCATTCTTTTCTAAATTTTCTATGTGCTTCCTTGCTCGTTCGTGCCGTGCCTTGTGCTTTAATTTAATCTCACAATCACATACAGAACAATGATATTCTCTCTGTCCGTATTCTTTGTTTATTTCTCGTATTTCTTCCTTATGGTTGTCTCGGTATGTTTTTGAATATACTATTTGCTTGTCTCGGCACTTATCACAAGTTTTATGATTATCTGAAAATAATTCAATCTTTCTATGAACTCGGCAATGAGAACAACATTGTTTTTCCCCTTCATCTGCTACTGTTTCTTTCTTAATCGCTTCTCTTTTCAATTTCTTTATTTCTGACTTCCTTCTTTGCTTTTCACGGCATTTATCACAAGTTTTACAATTATCTGAAAATAAACTGTAATTCTTATAGCGTCCACACCCCGAGCAATATGTCTTATCCATAATCTTCTACTATAATAAGCCACTTACCCTTTAAACCGTTTTTAGGCAAAATGCTTACCGAAGTGGGTTGAAGTCCCCTTATCCAAAAACCCCCAACAACAAAGAGCATAACCAAAAAACCAAACAAGGAACAGAACACAGAACATTCCAAAACAACCAACCAACGAAACATTCCAAAGCTTCTTTTCAAAGAGCATAAGCAAAACCTCAAACAAGAACAGCCCCCCAGTAGTAGCACCAACGAAATCCAAAATAGCCCCAACGAAATCCGAAATAGCACCAACGAAATCCGAAATAGCACCAACGAAATCCGAAATAGCACCAACAAAATCCGAAACAACATCAAACCATTTCCGAAACAGCATCAAACCATTTCCGAAACAGCATCAAACCATTTCCGAAACAGCATCAAACCATTTCCGAAACAGCATCAAACCATTTCAGAAATTGAAATACCTCGTAAGTTGGTCATTTTTAGAAGGAAAATACATTTCAGGAAACGCAACAAAACATTTCAATTTTGTCTCCATTTCAGAAACAGCAACAAACATTTCATAACCAGAAATAAACCAGCTCAAAAATGGAAATAATACTTACTCTGTCAAACTAACCAAGATTTCACAAATCAACTCACTAGGTATTTTGTAAAGGTCTTCCTGTTTATGTTTAACATAATTATCACCCCAACTTTCCTTCCTTCCTGATGGCATTCGCTGGGCTGTTTCAATATGTTTGTTATTCCTTATTTTACCGCAATCCTTGTTACATAAACTTCGGGGGTTCCATTTGTCAAGATTATTCCACAACCTCGTTCTTTTCCTATAATTAAAACCGTATTTGCAATAATCAACATCATTGTACTTCAAACCACTCATAAACGGTTGCATCTTCAACAATCCAGTTTGAGGGTTTTCAATTACCCAGTATTTAGGTTTAAAGTAATCTATTATTTCCAGAGTTTTTAAAACAATACTGTTAGCATATTCAATATTTCTGATGCCAGTTGTTTTTGCTCTGCTGTATTCCGTGCAAGGTGGAGAAGACCAAATAAAATCGAAATGCCCTTTGTCAAACTCTTTGTAATTCCATTTCAAAATATCAGTATTGATGTTAGCATTCTTCAAGTCCAACGAAATTACATTAAAACCTAGCGACCTCGCAATCGTTCCAACACTTCCACTACCTGAGAATAATTCTAATAAATACATATTATTAGAATTATTTAGAAATTAATCTAAGGAATATTTGCCGTTCGCATCCTTAACCAGCTTGTAATATTCAATGGTTTCTTGTCTTGGCATCTTGATTTTATTGTCGTTAATCATTTCACAGTATTTCTTTCTTTTATCATCAAAACTCCCAGCTGGTCTGCCTAAGCCTTTCTTTTGAAAAATCTTATCAATCTTGTCGCGAAGCACGCGAGCCTCTGGCGAGGCGTCCTTCTCATCAACATTATCTGCTATCTTGGCTTGAAACTTTTCATCAATTGCTGTTGTTAAATCTGTTAATGCCTTGATATTCTTATTCAACATATTTACCTTCTTTATCAACTCACTTAATGACACATTATCACTATCTGACATATATATTTATATATATATTTATTTATTTATTTATTTATGCGTTTAACGTGGTGTTAAATCTACTCTTTATATATTATTGTTTCATCATTTCTCTTATGGTTTCCTGTGTTTCGTTTTCACCATTATCGGATGGGGTGACATTCCTCCCAAAGCGTATAGCAATATTATGTGCATCTGTTTCTAAATTTATATCACCGTCTTTACTTTTATCAATATTCATTTTTTTGTCAGTTTTACTTATCTTAAAACCGACAGGGACACACGAGCATTTACAATTTCCCTTCTTTTGTATTTCTAATTCGTTTTTCATTTCTAACATCTTTTGACACATTGGACAAGCAAACTCAATAACTGCTGTTTTATTAATAACTTCTTCACTGTCTTCATCTGTTGATGAAACCGTTGTTTCTGTCTTATTCTTTTTGTTTTTCTTTCTTCCCATTTATATTAATATTTACATTTTTATTTTTGATATATTCAAAAATAAGCTTAATTAATTCTAACGAATAATAACAACATTTTTTAGTTTTATTATCAGTTATCACAAGTTGTTCCACTTTCTCAACTTCATCAATTATATCAATATAATCTGAATAGCTCCTGTCGCGAAGCTTCGCGAGGCTTCTTGCCGAAGCGTCCATATTAAATAATAAGATAAATTATTAAAATTAATCTTATTATCTAGAATACTCGGGGTTCGCCATCTTCTCTTCTCCTCGGGGTAATGGGGCTCTTCACTGCACACGTAAGCTGGGCTTAAACTAATTCAAACTAATTAGCTTCAATGCTTATGATTAAAGCTGATGAAAGAGCCTGTTCTACTATGATATCCCCATATCATAGCAATGCTTTCATACAATAATAAATATAATTATTTTTTTATAAGTATTTATAATATTGTTTTATTATGCCTGATGTAAAACCAATTGATGAAATCAAATATGATTTTAAGCAAAGTAAGCACGAGGTCGTCCCTAAATTGCCGATGAGAGCGATGATTGTAGGACCATCAGGTTCTGGAAAATCAACTTTACTTGTATCAATGATACTTGATATTTATAGAGGAGCATATGAAAGAATTTTTATCTGGTCCCCGTCAGTAAATTTGGATAGCATTTGGTTGCCTGTTAAAAAATACATTAAAGAAGGTTTAAAAGTTGATACTGATAAAGAACCGTGTTGGTGGGATGAGTTCAATGTTGAAGATTTAGAAAGAGTTATAGAAACTCAAAATAAAATAATTGAATATCAGAAAAAACAAGGAACGAAGAAGTTATTTAATATATTAGTTATATTGGATGATGTATCTGATAATCCAGCAATAACAAGAAATAACAAATTGTTAAATTCTTTATTTTGTAGAGGTCGCCACAGTGGAATATCAACGCTTGTCAGTCTTCAAAAATCAACAACTGTTCCACCTATTATTAGAGTAAATATAAGTCATTTATTCTATTATAAAGTTAGAAACTTCAAAGAGATTGAAATTTTACAAGATGAGATGTCTGCTATTGTTAGGAGCGATAATTTACACGAAAGCAAGAAACTAATTTATAAAATCTATGAGACCGCCACTGATGAACCACATAGTTTTTTATATATTAACCTTTTAGAAAAGAACCCCGATAAAATGTTTATGAAGAAGTTTTCACATTATTTGAAAATAACTAATCAATAACATTAAATTTATTGTTTAATGTTTTTGATTTAAATTAATGAAGCGTTGCAAAACTGTAAATTTGGTAATTTATATATTAGTTTGTCTGATTTTTCTTTTTCTAATTTTTCTATTCTTGATACACATTCTTGAATAGATTTAATTATTAAAGTATCCGCTCTCGTTTTTTCATCTACTCTTAAATTCTTAATGTCTTCCATACTGTTATTTTCATCGTCTTTACTTTGACCAATACCCATTATATATTATTATTTAGATTTTTCTTTTTTCAATTCCTTAATTTCTTTTTCAAGTTTATCTACTTTATCATTTAATTCTAATACTGCTTTATGAACTAGCACGGGTAAAACTAAATAATTCAATCCTAAATACTCTCTGTCTTTACTAACAACATTTTCAAATTCTTTAGGAATTACTTTTAAGACTTCATCTGCTATATATCCTATATGAGTTTTACCGTCATCATTTCTATCGTGTCTCTTAAATTTCTTCGGTTTAAATTTCTTAATAATATTCATACAATTAGATTTAATATTATCTATATCATATTTTAATCTTGAATCAGATGAATCAACAAACGTTCCGTTGATGGTTACTGTTGTTGCTGTTAAATCTATATTAGTTCCTGTTGATGGTTCAATTAAATTACATAACAATTTTTTCGTTCCCGCAATTGTTACATTTTCATTGAATGTTGATGAGGCATTATTTGTAAAACTTTCAGTATTTATTGCTGTCCCAAATGTCTTATCAATAGATAATAAAACAGAAGGTGTAGTTGAACTGTCCGCCACTCTAAAAGCTGTATTTGACGTTCTGAATATTACATCAATTGTAGATAAATTAGTTCCATCATAATAAGTTGATATTTCACTTGTTCCCATTAATATATCTGTTCCAGTAGTCATTGAAATATTATCTAAAAATGAAACCGTTGTTAAATCAAATGATTGAATGGTATTAGTTGCTAAATAAGCATTTTGAACTGCCAAGTTGGTATCAACGGTTACTAATGTTCCTCCGTTAGGTGCTAAATGATTGCTTCTCAATGCTCCATTAGTTTTAACATAAACATCGTCTGCAAATAAATTACCCATAAAATCAGCAGTAGAAGTATTAAAAGTCCATCCAGTAGAAATATTAACAGCTCCAACGATGTTAGATTGAACGGCAGGGTCTCCACAAATGAACCTAATTGAAGAATTAGCATCAGTATTCCTCATATCAAAAGATGAAAAAGCACTAACATATCTGTATAATTCACAATTTGTATCAATTGTTAATTTACCGTCAGTAGCAATATTAACATTATCACAATTAACATCAGCATTTGTATAAATGTTTCCTAAAACATCGATAGGTTTACTAAAAATAGTTTTATTCACTAATCCATCACACATCATATATTGATTGCTGGCATTAGTAATATCACCAACACTAATGGCTACAAAATCATCATGAGACATATATAAGCCTTCAATAGAACTGGGAGTATATCTTCGTATTGAACCATTATTATTAAAATTCAAATATGAACCATTGTTAAGATTTACTGCCTTGTCAGTCCCTATAAAATCAACTGCGTCAGTAAATCTCGATCTTCCAGCACAATTTAAAACATAACCATTAACACCAACAGCTCCCAGCCCGAACCGGTCCTTCACCCAAACTCTGCCAACATTAGCATCTCCTATCTGTGTTTCCCATTGACCTCCTGCACTGCTCATCCACATTCTACCATCTCTATTAATATTGAACTCACGATTAAACATTTGAAATGTCATTTGTAATCCTAAATTAGGCGAAGGTGTAGTACTAAACTTATTACATATTATAGAACCAGTAGTATGCATATTTAAATTACTGTGTAAAGTTGTATTATCACTAAAATTAATAGCACCTGCTACTGATTGAGCGTTAGTATCTATTTTATCTAACTTTTGTCCTAATGATGTATCCTGTGAATTATTACTAGTAATTATTGAATTAATTGTATTCGTATTTCCCGATATTAATCCTGATAAATTATCTGATTGTAAAACATACCTAGCATCTGATCCTGCTACATCTAAAATAGATGAACAAGAAAATAAACCTGATACTTGTAAATTAGATAATATTGTTGTATTATGATTTAATATTATTTTATCATTTTGAAAAGTTGAAGAATTATTAATTTCTACATCTCCAAAACCTCTTTGATTTAAAAACATAGTTGCCCCACTTAAATTTCCATAAACATAACTATCAAAATAATTATTATACATTTCAAAGAAATTATTATAATTTCCAAATTCTGCTATTTTGAAAGTTGCAGTAGTTGTTATATTATGAATTAATGTATTATTTAATACTGATGTATCTAATTTATCTGATAATAAATTATTAGTTGTTATTTTATTATAGTAATCTGCTTCATTAAATGAACCTCCATTCTGTAAATCTAAAATTGCAGTAATATGTGAATTTACTGTGCTATTTAATCCTGTTATTAAATTAGAATTAGAACTAATATTATTAAAATTAGATGTTATAGTAGAATTTAAATTATTTATTAAATTAGAGTTAGAACTAATATTATTAAAATTTATATTAATTAAATTTGTATTTGATGAAATATTATTAAAATTAGATGTTATAGTAGAATTTAAATTATTTATTAAATTTGTATTTGATGAAATATTATTAAAATTAGTTGTCATAGTAGAATTTAAATTATTTATTAAATTTGTATTTGATGAAATATTATTGAAATTTGTATTTGAAGTTATTGTCAGATTACCTATTAAAAAAGAATTTGAACTAATATTATTTGATAATACATTAATTTCTGTTTTGTTATATGTTTCAGTTATATCATAAAAATTAGCGTCTATTTGTTGCTTTGTGTAAGTGTTGGCTTGGTCTGCTTTACTATCTAATACTGTTTGGATGTCTGATTTACTCGCGTAAAGGTCTTCTATATCATTAACTGCTCCGTCTTTTACTTGCCTAATTTTATTTGCGGTAATATCAAAGGTATTCATTAAGTTTTTGCTCATAATATTATATTATTAATTAGAAAATTAATAATATCATATTTTTAAATTAATCATAAAATGTAACGCTGTTGCTACGGATTTCAAGAATACATTCGTGCACCATATGAATGTACATCCGTGTCGGCATAAATTCACTTGTATATAAAGTAGTTCCATCGAGGGGGCGAATTTTGACCACCATATTTGAATTATTTTTAAGGTTCATTCCAGTATATGCGGCTGACTCTAACTTTTGCAAATTGAATCCAAACATAAATGCTTGTGTTTTATAGTCCTCGCTTCTAACCAATAATGGATTGTCAGCACAATGCATTAAATGGACATATGCTTCACGAACACCTTGAATTTCTTGTGAAGGAATAACTTGATTACCAATCACCAATGAAGCGGTTAAATCATATATAGGGTCATAATATCCAGAATCAACAGCACTACCCTGATGCGCTAATGGATGATATAGTGAGTTGTATTCTTTAAGAATTTCACCAAATCCTCCTACATAACCTGTACTCGTTGTGTTAGAAAATGAAATAAACATTTTATTTAGTTTAGATACATTCCTAACGATTGTTGTAAAGATTTCAGTAGATGCTGATGTGGTTTGTTCTTGCATTGTTTCAGTCTCAAAAGTAATTGGAAGAGAACCACTTTCTAATATTTTAGCATATTCTGCGTATAAACTATCATCAAGAGAATAAACATTTCCTTTGAAAATTGGCTTTTTTATTGCCCAGCTGTTAGAAGTATTTGTAGCCGTGAAATCAGCCGTAGCGCCCTGAGCAATAATTGGTAATGAAACATCATTCACTAAATATAATTCTATGGTTATAGGACAATAAGATAAAGGAATCCAGTTTTCACAAGTTTTAAAGCATTTCAAATTCATATCATAAAATACATTAGCGCTTTTACCCTTAGCAATGCCTCGTTTATTACTTGGAGTGACTTGTCTCGTGACACTTACAACATTATTAGTGCCCGGGTTCGTTGCTAATTGAGTATAAGTTAGATATCTAACATCGTTATTATTAAACGAATTTCCAAAACCTAAAACTTCATCTGCTCTTTTTGCTTCTGATGTTTTAAGTAAATCTTTCATAGCATCAGCGCGTGATGTAGAATTCAAATCACATATTATCACATCTCCCATCATCACACGCACTCTTGAAAAGAAAGCACCAGTTGAAATCGGGCGAAGTTCAGCATTAATATTAGCACTGGTGTCAGTATTTTCTAATGTAAATCCTAATAATAGTGAAGGAAGCGAAAGCCATTGATTTGCCGGTCCAGTAATGTTAAATCTAATTACAGAATTTGTATCAGCAGAGTAAGTAGAAACTGATGAAGGGTAAAAGTTTTTACTTTCTTTTGAGCGGACATAACTCGCACCCTCGCGAAGGCGAAAACGAAGGTTCTTCTCTACAAGTACATCATTGATTTCTAGTGTTTCCATCTTTATATATTTAATAATAGAAAATATTATATTATTCTATTATTAAATTAATTTATTTTGAAATGTGAATAATCTATAACTTCTTTTTTAGAATATTTATTTAATAGTTTTTTGGATTTGTTTTTAATATTATTATTATTAATATTATTATTATTATTAATATTAGACTCATCTTCTACAATTTTTTTAATGTCATCATAACTGATTTTCTTTTTTGGATTTATAGTGTTTTTTATATCATTATTAGTCATTCTTATATAATAATTTATATAAATAATTACATGATTGCTCTAATGGGGTCTCCTCCTACAGTTGGTTCTTTCCCTTGGTCTTCAAAATTTGTATATTGATGATTTACTAATGGGTTATATGTATTTGTTCGTGTTTGAATAGCCCCACGATCAAGAATACTAACTATATCTCCACCAGATCTAAAGTTAGTATAATTATCATTATTTTTACTATTAATAGATACAAACGGAGCGCCGTAAGTAGTTAATCTAATATTTCTGTCAGGGTTATTTTGTAAATATTTAGCAGAAGCTGACGCACCAAGACTATGACTAATCACCTCTGATATATTATGGTTTTCATCAAGAATATTGCTAATATCTCTATACCTTTCACTATATGAACTTAAACCAAATGGAATTGTAATATCAGACGCAATGTCATTAATTGTAGATAAAATATTATTTTTACCAAATGTGCCTGCTACATATAATTTATTACCATCGTTAAAATATCCTTTACCATTTGTATATGCTTTGTTTAATCCTTCTGCGTCAGTTAAATTATTATTATATTTAGGTTTGAATAATGACTTTTCTTGCTGAATTTCATTAATTATTTGTCTATACATTTCGCTATGCCCTTGATGGAGTGGATTGTATGATTTTAATTTACCTTCTTTTAAATAATATTTATATTTTTTCATTATATTAATTATTGATATTTTTTTATCTAATTAATTAATATAATGAGATTTCGTAAAATATATATCAACAGTGCTTATCGTGATTTGAATGACAGTAAATCTACATCAGACTTTGTTATTAATTTAAGAGAGCAACAGGAATGCGGACCTAATACTAAAATGATTTGTCACGAAGTATCTATCGCTAATTCATTTTATCCAATTGAAGATAATTTAAATAACAGATTATATTTAACATTAGGAGGGATATTAATAGGAGCACCAGTATATTATTTTATTGTAGCACCTGATAAAGGTAGTTATGTAGGTAGTGAATTAGCAACCGAATTACAAAATAAATTGAATATTGCTACTAATGGAACTGATGGAAATAGTGATTTTTTTACTTGTAGTTATTCATTAAAAACAAATAATATAACTATAAGTTGTAATTATATTTCTTATTTTTTTATAATCCATACAGATAAAGAATTAAAAACAAATTACAGCTTTGGTATTGATTATGATAGAGATTATCCTAATAGTATTAATGACGTTTTAGGTAATACTATTGAAAAAATCAATTATGCAGCCGACCCGTTCGTTAGTGGTTTTGTGTCATTTCTACCTGTAAAAAATATTTATATTCATTGTAATGAACTTTCTAATGGGAACCAGTTATGTAGTTTCGGGACTTCATCAATAATAAAGAAAGTGCCCGTTCTGACCTCATTCGGGAACCTCATATATGATAATGAACTAATTTTAAATGACGCTAATGATGTGAGTATGCGGTCGTTGAACAGACTTCATTTTAGATTTACTGATGCATCAGGTAGAGTTTTAAATATGAATGGGACAACATCTTCATTCTCTTTAACATTTTTTGAGGGATAGAAAAGTATATAAACGCTAGTTAATATATATTAGTAGTGTAAAAATGGTGAATTATAGTAATGGGAAGATATACAAAATATGGGATAATGGTTATAATATGTGCTATGTTGGTTCTACTGTTCAACCGTTGCGAAAAAGAATGGAAGTTCATAAAGCAAAATACAGAAAGTTTTTGAAAGGCGAACAGCATTACGTTTCTGTATTTCATTTATTTAATGAATATGGATTGGACAACTGTAAAATAGAATTAGTAGAAAAATATGTTTGTTCAAACAAGGAAGAACTTTTTTCCAGAGAGGGGCATCATCAAAGAGAATGTGATTGTGTAAATAAGCAAGTTGCGGGAAGAAACCAACAACAATATCTTGAAGATACGAAAGCATATTGGCAAGAATATAGAGATTTACGCAAAGAAGAGAAATTAATTTACAACAAGGAATATCGGGAGAACAACGCAGACAAAATACGAAAATCAAACAAGGAGAGATATGAAGCAAACAAAGAAACAATTAATGAAACTATTGAGTGCGAATGTGGTTCAATTATTGTAAAAAGAACTAAACATAGTCATCATAAAACATTAAAACATCAGAACTATTTAAAATCATTAGAACATACCGAACAATCAAATAACTAATATGTATTTCTATATAATTAATTCTATATAGAAATATATATAGATGAAAAATATAACAGTTGTTGATGTAAATGAAGGTGATAAACAAGTTGAACCAGTGGAAGAGAAACCAGAAGAACCTAATGAAGAACCAAGGGAAGAAATAAGGGAAGAACCCAAAGAAGAGATGAAAGAAGAGCAAGTAGAACCGTTTAAAACCAAAAAAGAATATAAAACAAGACAAGTGAATATTGAAAGAGTCCAGTGCCCCGATTGTAAGACAGAAATGAGTAAGAAATCATTAAAATATTCTCACATATGCAAAGGAGAACGTAAAAAAGATGTTGACTTAAATAAACCGGTTAAAAAGCGAGTATTACATCCAACGCAAGTAGAAGAATTTAAAGAAGATGTATATGAAAAAGTTAAAGATAATATTCCAAAAGTGGATGAACAAGAAATAGAAAGAAGAGTAGAAGAAAGATTGAAAAAACATTTAGAAACAACAGCTAACAAAGTGTTTGAAACTGCAAAAGATAGATATATTAATATGAAGGTAGAGCGAGATAATAAAAATAAACAGAAAATTAATAATTTAGCAAGTAAAATTATTTAATCTAATTATTATTATATAATGATTATTGATAAAAAACAATTGCTTATGCGTCGTAGAGAAATTTATGACAACGTTGTAAATAGAATAACAGAACCACAAAATAAAGAAAAACCGAATATCAGTGATGTTATTGATAGAAAAGCAGTTTTTGAAACAAACAAACCAAAAAAGAAGAATAAATATAAATCAACTCAACATTACTATTATGAAGGAGACAACAAGGCACATCAACCTAATTATACATATTTGAAAGAATTACAAGAACAATTAGAATATCATAGCGCTAAAAAAGATTATGCTGTATTTCAAAATAAAAGAAGATATCAAGAAGAAGCACAGGCGTATTTTAATGAAATCCAAAGGTTGGAAAGTGAAAAATTGCGACATCATCCATCAAGTGAAACTGGTAAATCCTATTCAGAAATTATTAAGAAGAAGAAAGGA
>CAUJNA010003313.1:0-37500 GCA_963377175.1 Effrenium voratum
CATGCCGCCAACGTTGGGAGTGGATGTCTTTCAAACTCGTGCACTGCTTGGTTCCCAGGCATGTCCATCGTTTCCATTGAACCCACTCGGGGATCTGAGGACAACCCAGACTAGGTCGGATCCCCGTCAATCCATTTGAAGTGGCAACATGGGAGGCTGCCTGCTGTACATGCTGACACAGGCGATGGCAGAGTTGGGAGTTAGGAACGTCAGAAGCGGGCAATGAGAGCGGGGAGATGACATGCACCACGGACGTCAAATGGTCGGATCCCACTCGAGCAGTCAACTTTTGAAAAAGCGTTCAGGCGAAGCGCCGCAGAACCTGCTGTGGGAGGCAAGAAGCGCGGACACGCTATTTGAGATGTGACCCTGAACTTCGAACAGGGTCTGAAAAAAATGGAATGGGGTCGTGAAGGTTCTTACTAAACTGAGCCAATTTTCTTTCAGAGCATGGGAGATCATGTGCTTGGATATACTAAGCCCCTTGTATCGTTTTCGAAATTGCCGGGACTCTCGCACGAGTTCACGCCAAACCATCGTATTTTGTGCCTTTTCAGGCACCCATTGAACAGCATTGAGTAGCTCATCAGCACCGGGACAGTGCTGAAGAACTCAAATCCGACTTGGACGTGGAAGGCTAGAGCGGTCCTCCAGGGTTTTCGGAGTCATTGCAGGAAACGAGAATGGCTGTGGGTCAAAAATAGGTACCCAAAATGGAACCCTGGTAAATGGAAACATGGACTAAAACCGGCGGTCCCCTGGTGGTTTCATTTTGACCCACAACCAAATAGAAACACAGACGGACATGCCCAACAAGAGCCAGATGGGTCACCAAACAAAAAATACCGACACAACGCGAGCCTCAATCAAAATGGTACGTGAAGGTGAGGAGACAATCCCAACCACGAGCACCTGCGGCCGTGGCAATTCTTTGCCAACATGCATCAAGTTTTGAACATACCATGCTTTCTCTTCCAGGACCATTTTTTTTGGTACTAGTTTCCTTAGATTTTGTGTGGTTCACGTTTTTTTCTTCCCCAACCAACCTCTTCGTCTTCCACGTGTTTTTTCCTTTCTCGCGCGGGTCCTTATTCAGATCTGTGCAGGCCCGGGAGGCTCTGTTGATCATGCTCCAGGGCCTGAAGCAGCGGAACGTGGAGCGGGCTCGTGCCGTGTCGAGATCGGAGATCCGAGACCTTTCGACCCCGGCAGTTTAGTCTTGTGGGCGGTTTCTCTTTCTTTTTGGAAGCACGAGCATTGCAGAAAGGGGAACTCAAAGCAGACAACGCCTCGGAAAAGCCAGTCCTTAACACATGTTCACAGGTACGAAATGAGGTTCATACTGGCTAGACCCAGTGGTGGCTAGAACCCTAGTTTGAGGACAATTCAAATTGTAGCCTTCCCAATGTTTGCCTTGCCAAATTTCCCTGCCTCCCTGTCGCTGTCTTCGTGGAAGAGAAGAAGTTGCCCAAGGGACCCCTCTTGCAGCAACGGGTTTGTAGGGGATCTTCTGCCTTCCAGTTTGTGACTTCACAAGATTGGATGACTCATGGAAAGTGGACTTGAAGGAAATCGAAAGGACACGCGGTTTGACATGCCCCGCGGTTGGAGTCGAATTGTTTTTTGACTCCTGTACGAGTGCGTCACTTGAACTTCTCACGGCTGGTGTCTGCCTTGGCAGCCGAAAGAAGGACCACTGTCATTTGTTATTGAGGTTATGTTGCAAGAAGGGAGTTTCGCAGCGACCCCGAATGGCTGGTCTCCCTTAGGGTTTCCTATAAAGCTGCGGGTCAAAACTAATGGGATCCCATCTTGGGGTATATAGGTGCACCACCCATTTTAGAACCTATTATAGAGGGGATTGGGATGGGGGGGGGGTACGGGATTTTAACCCATGGCCATAACATAACCCCCAAGCAGGGGAACCCTTAAGCCAAAGGCGAGCCCATTTCTAACTGGCACGACTTGTTGCGGCTGAAGGTGGTGTTGCTTGGACTCACAACGGCGGAGCTTCTCACCGGGATTTTTTAGAGCAATGGCTGGACATAGTCCCCTAGATGTTCAAAGGGTCGAAACCATCAAAACACACACCGGCATGTGTCTTTCTTTGCCCACTTCTTTTTCTTCTTCCTCCTCTTCATTTTTTCGGGGCTTGTTTCAAAGGGACGCCACCAAAAGAGACACCTCTGAACCCTCCCCACCCCTCCCCACCCCTCCCCACCCCTCCACCCCCCCCCCTTCCCCCCCGCCGCGCAGCCGCGCACGAAAGACGAGGAGCCCAAGCCTTCGGCGCTCTGCAGCCTGCTGGACTCCGCGGCCCTGCTGTCGGTGAGGGACACGCCGCTCGGATCGGAAGAGCGGGACAGACGTCCGAGGCGGCTCAGGTGTTTTTCTTCCTGCCATGGGGCTTTTGAGGGAACCCGTTGGGTGGGTTTAAAGGTTGAAACCAAAAGAAGTTTCGGGGGTCCACATTTGATTCTGATTCGGTTCACTTTGGCAGAACCCCCCCCCCAACCGAGCGAACGGGGCAAGTTCGCCGGCATTCCTTTTGGTTCCGTGCTCCATGCGATTGCTTGATGGGGTTGGGGTCGGGTTGAGAGCTGTCGGTTTGGGGAAACTTGGGGCATGTGGCCATGAAGCAAAGACTCGCTTCAGAGTGAAGCAGGAGCTGTTTCAGGCAGTCGCACGGGAGTTGGTGAATTCCACCCACAACAGGCGTCAGGCTGAAATGGGCTTTGACTGTCGACTTCAGGCAATGGTTCTACCTGTGCCAGAAGCTTTTGGCTCGGGGCCCAAGGCTGTGAAGCCAAATTGCTGTGATCTTGATAGGAATCCCTTGTATAACAACACGGATGTTCATCAATTCCCATTCTACGAAGCCAGCCACAGTACAGGCAATTCCGCACGAAGACCGCAATACCCAAGAAGCTTGCCTCCGGTAAAATGTCCAGCTGGTTTCTTGGAGCTAGGGAGTTCAAAGGGTGAGTTCTCAAACTCAATGCCGAACACCCGCCCGTGATCCGAGGCTCACCAACCAATTCTGGCAAAGCGGTCTCTAGGCTCCCCAGAGAGCCTTGGGGAATCCTTCGATGAGGCGAGCGATTCACCCTTCGCTTCTGGCCCGAAACAAGGCCTGCTACCATCAGATATCATGTGAACGGACAAATCCGTGACTCGATGATTTGTCTGGGGAGATAGGGAGCTACCCAGATTTCATCCGCGAAAACCAGAGGCGTGTTCTCTTGAAGAAACCGTCGTAGTTCTGTCCAGGGCTCATGTGCTTGGTCAGGTTAGCACGTTGCCAGATGGCTATGACATTCAGTCATGAACACCCTCAGACATGGTGGTTGTTATAACTCCCCCCCTCCCTCCTCCCCCCCTCCTCAATTTTTGATATCCAGCCGCATGGTCCCCAATTTAGATTGGACCCCAAGAGCTGCGTCGCCCACTTTTGGTTCAGGCAGACCTTGCCAAAGCCACGCTCGCGCTTGCGCGCCTGTCCTTCCCGCAGCTCATCGACGCTGGCTCGATGTTCTCCAGGCGCGATGGCGCGATCCGCGCATGTGCGTGGTTGTGGCTGGAGGCTGCCTGTTCTTCAGGTTGTCCTCAATTGGTTGGATTGGTGGTTTGGATTGGTGGACTTCCTGGTTCTTGTAGCGGGTAAATAGGACACCAACCCGCAACACCACCAATCCAAACTGCCAATTAGCGGAAGCTGATTTTTGGGGGTGGCTAGGGGGAAGCTGAAAGGACACCGTATTTAGGCTGAGAAACTCAGGCTTGGTCAACATGTTCATTAGTCTATCGTCCATTCGGGAGGCATATGGAAGAAGTCACAAGTCTCCACAAATTCAGGGGACACGCCCCCAATTTGTCCATGTTCTCTCGTGATGACCTTATTGAGCCTAGGGTTCCAGCCTTTTATGACTTAAGGTTGAAGGTTGACAGACAAACCCCTGGCTCCATGTTCCTCCTTCATTTTTCCTCCATCTTCCTCCATTTTTCCGCCATCTCCCCCATTTTTCTTCCAGGTTGATTGCCCCCCACGGGCCACACACCCCCACCGATCCCATGGAGCGCCGTGAGCGATTGGAACGCCAGGGCGGCCGCGGTGAGATCGCCGCAGGCGGCCTCCGCAGTTCTGGAGGCGCGGATCGCGGAGCGATCATAGACGTTCTTTGTACGTAGCTGATTTTGGCTGGGGAAATCGCTGGGCTCCATTGGTTTATGGCTTATGGTGGTTTTATTCCATTGACCAGGGAGACCCATCTATTTTCAACCAAAAAGACACCTATGGGAATGAGCCCGTGATAGCCCACGCCCTGTATGTGGGTTTCCTTCAAGGGAATTTGTAGGTTTGTTCCCAAACGCGTGGGTTCCCTACCCATCGCACCAGCGATCTTTGGGCTCAGGCAGCAGCGATCTTCGCGTTGACGGAGCGCAAGCCGCAGGAGAGGGCATAGACATCTTGGAGGCTCCCAGCCATCCGGTTCCTTGGCATTTCAGCTGTTAGGGTTCAGCGGGGACTTCCATTTAACCCCCATCCGGTTCCTTAGCTTTTTAGATCGGGTTTAGTGGGGATTCCATTTAACCCACGAAAAGTTATCAACTTTTGGCAGGGGATCTGAGCGCAGCCCAGACATGGCGTGGATTTGTTTTTTTGCGAGCAAATGGAACAGGTCAACGTTGATTGATCGAGTTTGTTGGCCGGGCGGATTGCTTGGTCAGTTGCTTGGTCGCTTATTGGCTTGCTCGTCTAGAAAACGGTTTGGATGCGCTTTTTGTGGATTTCACCGGTTCTTCCCCTTGGCCCTTTTTTAGTACTCTTTTAGTACTCTTTTCATATTCTACCGGGGTGGGTCCACAGATGTGCCGCATCCGAACCGTATCATAGAGCTCTGGTCGGTTGGGTCAGATCCGACGGTCGCGAGGACCTCTCGGCGGCGAAGCTGTCCCCCTTGGTGCTGGCAGTGGACGGCGGTTTGAGGACGCCCTTCAAATCGCGGTTGGCAGGTTACTCGAGCAAAGGACCCAGCCAGAACGCAGGTTTTCAGTAGGTGTCTCAAGATAGGGAACCCCTAAAAAGGTGTGTTTCCGTTTCTCCATTCAATATTTTTTACTTCAACCCAACCCCAAAACGAATTCCCTCAAAAAAGCCATGCCAGAGTGAAGGGAGTTTGGACGTTGGCAACTCGCAGCCGACCCCAGCGCAACGACAAGACCCACGTCAGAAGTATGATCCATTATACATGCCATGTTTTTTCCTCAAGAGCTCCAAGAAGATAAGCGCGTGTTCTGCTGTAGCCCGACACTGGGCAATGCAAGTATAACGAAGAGGGCTGATGCGCGTTTCCGACAGGGAGTGCGATGCCTCAAGGGTGTCCACCCATAGCTATCATGTTGCATTGTGCGATAATTTGCATTTGGTCTCGCTGCAGATTTTCAAATCGCTTGGGTGCACTATGTCAAAGCACCTTCCCTTCTCAGCACAGGTGTCATATCCCTTGTTCTTTGCAAATCGTAGCCATTGCTACACTCCTTGTTGACATGAGCGAGATCTTGTGAATTGGATGACACTGGCCAGATGACTTGCCGACCCTTGGCCCTTTCGCAGTTGCTGCAGCTGATGCTCTTGTCAGAACTTGAGGGCAAGCTATTTGGAGAATCCTTCCAGCCTGAGCCTTTGGTTTCCATGTAGGCGCAATACTAGAGGGGACCCCCAAATGCGCCTGGTTTCCTTTTGGGGTTCTCTGTGTGTGTGTGTGCGGCCCAGCTGAGAGAGACTCTGCAGCCACTGATGCGACAGGAGCCAGGATGAGAAAGAGGCCTGGGGATGTGAATGGACATTCCTACCCAAAAGCATCACTCGAGCAGCTCGTCAGACACATCACTCAAGCGGGGTGTCAACCCAAACATGGGTCAAGGACACAACTTTTTTTCTAAGCTAGAACACATCATGCCAAGGGAAACTCGCCCAACACATGGGCCAAAACATGGCTGTTTTCCATTACACCTACAAAAGGTTAGACATGTAGCTGAGGGGGGAAGAACGACCCAGAAAAGTCATGTTTGAAACCTGGAAAAAGGGACATCTAGAGTAGGACCTCTGATGGATGGGAAGATTGCAGAGCGAGACAAGGTTGGAAGATGACACTCAAACTTTACGCTTGTCGAAGATCATGTTATTAGCCCTTGGTTTCATCCAAGATATTGCACCTATGGAAACTGCCACCAAGCCAGTATCTATTATCTTGAAACAGCCTTCTCAGCATACCCTTCTTTTGTGTTTTTCAGGGTTTTTGAGGGATTAGCCGAGAGTTCTGTAGCATTGCTCTTCTGCCACGCTCCCATCGGGCTCGAAGAATGGCGACAGTTTTTTTGCATGCTCCCCCAAGGAGGGGGCTGGGTTTCACTCAAGAGCTATGAGCTGCCATGAACGGGGAAACGGACCCAACACCGGAGAGCCTGGGAGTGGAGCTTTTGTGGAATGGTGTGCAAAACGGTCACCCTGCGTAGTGACCACTTCAAGGGGCAGGAGAGCCGGAGTTTGGGTAGCCTCCATTTCCAAGCATTTGACCGTTGTTTTGGGGCATGTTCAGTTTTCCTGAAACATTTTAAGTGTTTAAGGCAAGTTCAACATACCCCAAAATCTGGGATTTCGGCTCCCGGGTGTAAAATATTGGGATATGTTAGATTTGCCTTGAAAACTGGAGGTAAGTAAAACTGAGTATACCGCAAATCTTTGTCAGGGAAGCACAACATGTTGTGCCCAAACAGCACGAGCGACTTTCTCATGGTGGCCTTGTGAGTGTGCCAACTACCCTTAAATCCTAAAGCCCCTGCTATGACATATATACCCCAAAACCCAAATAGCCAGTTTGAGAAATGCAAAAAAGAACACAAACAGGAACGGTCTTGGGTTGGAGTATGCTCACAAGGCCTGTTGAAAAAAGCTTAGAAAGATCACATTGCTGGCCGAGATGCGCTTGTTTTATGTTCTGGTGAATGTCCGCAATGGAACAAGGGAGGACCCTTCCCATCGGGAGTTTGATCAGTGCAAAGGGAAGGGCAAGAGTTAATGTCCTTATCTTTTCACAAACATTGCGACTTTCTTCCAACAAGACTTGCTGACATTTTTAGCGCCCAAGGCCTGTACCAGTCGAAACCATGGCATCACTCGGGTCACTCACCAGCATGGCATGCTTTGAAACTTCAAGGAGATTTGTTCCAGTCCCAGGGAGCCGTCAAGAGTTGATCAGCCTCACCCAACCAAGCTCTGGCAATATCGTCGATTGGAGCTATCGGGGCACGGCGAAATAAACCGGGGAACACCCACATGGATCTTCACACTGCCTGGGCCGATCTGCCTTTGACCCTTAAGGCGGAGACCCTGCCGCGCCTCTTTCCCTTCTCTGGGATCCTGGCAGCCCAGGCCACCGGAATGCACCCGATCTCAAAAGGGCAGAGTCAGAACAAGGCGTCAGCCCCTGTGCCACTTTTTGCGGGGCTCAAACCAGGTGGACACTCCTTCTTTGCGGCATCCGTCGGTGCTTGGGCTTGAATACTTCAAAACGCTCCGGGGGGGGGGCTGCCTTTGCGTCAAGAGCCGGCTTATTTGCGGAACACGAGAAGTGAGCGGTTCAGCTAACACGAGAGGTGAGCTGTTCAACTCGCATCGATGGCTTGCGGAAGATGCTTTTCACTACCATGCGCCTGCTGGTGAAGACTCGCAGAAGAACAAGTATTGCACATTGATGCACTTCTGTGCACCAGAAGGGGGGCCTGTCATCCATGCATGAGAGCTAAGTACGTTTGTTGCAGGCGTGTTTGTCTGAATCTTCTTTCAATTGCGGACTCATCTTCTTTTCGGTAAAAAACAGAGCCTCACGGTGCCGCGACGCCGTTCTCGCCCAACGCTTCCAAGGGGTTCAGGGGTTGTTGTTCCAATGGCCGTTCTAGTTCCAATGGCCGTTTAGTAAGGGGTTCAGGGGGAACCTTAGTGGAGATTGTAGTCACCTGTACCCTTACAACCCTACCAAGCGTCAGGCGGCCGACCCGGAGGCTCGCCGGGAGCATTTTTTTTTTTGAGCGAGCTCCGCCGGGTTTGAAAACCATGTGTGGGTTTTCCTAGGTGGCTATGAGTTTTTGATAGGGAACCACTTCAAAAGTGGTTGGTGGACAAGAATCCCTTTAGGTCCACCAAAACGCCCCTGATTAGTATGCATACACACCTGGGAAAGGGTGACCATAGTCGTTTGTTTCTGGCTCGTCTTGTGAGGCGTGTATGTGTTGTTTGTGAGAATGGATCCGATTGGCAATCGCAAGTGCAACACTGATGCGACATTGGAGAAACACATGGTCGATTCCGGAAACAAATGTGCTAGCTTGCATGGTCGCTGGGCTTGCCCTTCATATGTTCCGGGTCATGACACACAGATCCTTTTAAGAGTAATGCTACACTGTGTGTGTGTGTGTGTGTGTGTGTGTGTGTGTGTGTGTGTGTGTGTTTGTGTGTGTGCTTGTGTCTGTCTCTGTGTGTGTGTGTTTCATAGGGTTCCCTTCTCATGTTGGTTTTGAAGGAGGTCCCCCTACTTGCACACAACCCCACATGTAGTACAGGTAGAGACAAGCAAATAAAGACTTGGCCGCCCGAGGCTGCCTCCAACTGCTGCTAGGTTGTTGTCGGTGTTCGAGCGGCAACTTCAAAGCAGTGAAGCCGTTGACCACACTTTGAGCTACGAATGACTTGATGGTTCGATAGTTATGGAGTTCTTAAGGGGGGGGGGTGTAAGGGGGGGGGGTAATTTGAAAGCCCCAAGGCTCCCTAGCACTTCCTGGAGCTCCTTAGCAAACCCTAGCGCTCCCTCCCCAAGGACCCCTAAAGGCCCCTAAAAGATTCTTAGCCTCCCTTAAGCTCCCCAGCCTTCCAAGATTTAAGGTCGTTGGCCCCAGGGCTTTTCGGAACCCCTCAAAGTGAGTTCCCCAAAGTGAGCCCCAAGTACAGGGTTTACCGAAGTTTTTCGGAACCCCTCAAAACCCTATTCCCTAAGCTTCCCTAAGGCTCCCCCTTCCCCCTAGCTTCCCTAAGCTTCCCTAAGCTTCCCTAAGCTTCCCTAAGCTTCCCTAAGCTTCCCTAAGGCTCCCTAGGGCTCCCTAGGGCTCCCTCGTTTGCGTGCGCGTTCGTGTTAGTGTGTGTGTGTGTGACTCTGTGTGTGTTTGTGTTTGTGTGTGCGTTTGAGTGTTTGGCGAAGAGCTTTGGGCGGGCAAGCGGTTAAGCCGGATGAGGGCTGAGCCGGATTCAGTATTTGAACCCTAGGCCTCCCGCTCCCTAGTCCACGCCATTTACTCAAATTTAACACCCCCCATTTACACCCCCCCCCCCCCCCTTACACCCCCCCCCCCTTAAGAACTCCATAAGATAGGCAGCGAATCAGTTGCAATGACCCATCGCCTGTGGTTTCCGTGAAAGGGGACTCCCCAAAACTGGGGTTCTCAGCATGGAACCAGTTGCAATGAACCCTAAAACCCATCACCTATGGTTTCCCTGAAAGGGGTATCCCCCTGCAACCGGTTCATTGAAATCCACCACCCGGAAGCGGCTGCTTCCCCTCTCGCAACCAGATGACGCAGAGCGCAGGTCCTCGCCCGCTGGCGATCCGCGGTATCCACGGCCACAGCCATGGCTGCAGCCTCCCGCGGGGCTTCGCCGCATTTCCAGGACTTGGTGCTTCAGGACGGGTGCAAAAGTGGGGCGTGGCCCGAAACGTGGAGACCTGCCAAGGCAAGCTGAGCATTCTTTACTTCCGCCTCGTTTTTTGATCTTCTTCACGGCCTCTTTCCTTTATTTTTCCCCTGCTGGGCCGAGCATGTGGGACGTGGTGCCAGGCAAGCTGAATCTCTTCTTCACAGCCTCTTTGCTTTTTTTTCCTGCTGGTCCGAACATGTGGGACGTAGCTGTGTTTTTTTGTTTTTGTCAGGAGCCTCGCTTCTTTTTTGGGACATGTCCGTCAGGAGCTGTCGACTTGGGAGGTGGGATTGGAGACTGATGTTGTTGCAAGGCCCTCAGAGCTCGCCAGACCAGACCAGACTGCTTTGACTGTCTGCCTTGCGCGGTGCGGCGGTTTTTGCGGTTTGCTGAAGGTGGGGCCAATGACGGTGCCTTTCGCCCTGAGCCTCGTGGAGCTTGCCTCCTTTGTAAGGCCGCTGCTTTTCGGATCGATCCCGAGATCGCGACAAAATCCGACAGGCGGCAAAGGACGGCAGATTCCGACTCTGACATGGAGGATGGCTCTGCTCCGGAGGCCTGTTGGGCTGAGCGGTAGCTCTCATGTTGGTTTCCATTAGCCCGAAAAAGGGTACCCCTGAAAGCAACTTGCTGGTGCGACAAGTAGGGAATGAGAAATGGAACGAACCTGGGGCTCCCCTTAAAGGAAGCAAGGGATGATTTTGTTCGGGGTCCTTCCATTTCTCATCGCCTGCCGATCGCAGCAGCAAAAGAGCCGCGGTCTGTCTGTGACCAGGCTGAGGCCAAGTCGACCTTGCAAGCCAAGAGGCTGGCTCGTCGGAAGCGGCAGGCGCGGGGATCTCAAGTTGAGTGGCGGCTGGCTCGTCGAAAGCGCCAGGCAGCTGCCCCCAGGAAGCAGGAGAGGGCGTCAGTTGCAGCGTAGGCCCCTGTTTTTTTTTTAGCTGGCGCATGTGTTTTTTTTGATTTCTCTCGCGGCTGTTTCCTTGCGAAGGTGTTCCAGATCCCTCTGAAGTGAGGCATCTCCGCATCAGTAACACGGGGTGCCAATTGGACAAACAGGACACTTTCATTGCCGAAGACGAGATTTCGCTGGCGAGCTTGAGCTCAGAAGCAAGGCCCGAGATGCATGCTAGGTCTGCGAGGTGCGTTTCAAGACTGAAGCCAGGCACAAGGAACGAAGTGTTTTTCCGTAATTTCCGAGAAAAGATCTTGGTGGACAAGGACATGGTTTCCTTTGGCTTACCTTTACCTTTCTGTGGCTTCCTTTAGTTGCCTTGTGCTGTTTAACCCCCTTTGCCCAGCCCCCAAACGAACCCATGAATGGTAAGTGAGGTGATTTCGACACTTCGCCTTCACAAAGATGGCTTTCTCAAGCGCGCTGGCAGGCCTGAGACCCACATTCTGATTGACCTGCTGACGGATGTCGACTTCTACCACGCTTCTCCCTCGCCGGGTCCCAGTTTGATCCATTGAACTTTGGACTTTGCGATCCCAGGATTTTCTCTGCTTGCCTTTCAAATAGGCAACGATCAACATTGCCATTGGCTGACCAGGGGTTGTCTCTGCTTGCCTTTCAAAGAGGCAACGCTCAACATCCAGGGGCTGGAGGCGGCCCATTTTGACCCTTGAAGGTTCTATCGGGAAGAGGCCGGTTCCTGCGTCCAGGGCGTTTTTTCCGTGCAGTCGGTTTGCATGCCCTGAAGCCTCGGTACGGGACAAAAAGGCGAAACGACCTGGATTGGCATGCCACCCCTCTTCAATCTTTACATTGTACATGCATCATATCATGTTTCGTTATGTTGTGTGAGTGTGTAATGCCATGTACTGGCATGACATGACCTGTACTGCCATGAAATGCAAGGTAATGCAATTTTATATGTGATGTGAGCAATTGAACTGCAGTATGCTGCAATGTCTGTGATGCCTGTAATACATGTAATACATGTAATGCATGTAGTACAGGTACTGCATGACATGTAGACCATATTACACGTACTAAAGCTATGTATCCAGCCCATGTGCGATTAGCGCAAACAGTGGAATCTGTAAATGTATTGAAATTAGAAGACTCAACGTGAGATGATTGTAGGTTCTTCTGGCAACTGAAGCCTCCGTCAACGGGAAGGCTTGGGAACGAATCCAGTTTCCAAGCAGGGCCTCCTGCCGTTGGTGCAGGGCTTTCACCATGGCTTTCACCATGGGTGGTTTTTCTGGGTTGGGACGAGTGGAGTGATTTCCCGTGGGGTTTCCTCTTCAAGGAAACCGGTTGGGGCGGCCTGCAAGGGGGATTGTATAAGAGTTTTGAACGGCCAAATAGAGTCGAAAGCAGACTATAGGAGATCCAGGACATCCCTGGGTTTGAGTGGAGGTTTGGCCATTCTTTTTGTAGAACCAATCCGGTTTCGCTGGTTTCTCATCCGGTTTCGCTGGTTTCCTCCCTTGAAGTCACGCGGTAAGGCAGGGAGAACGCCGAACCGGGCGGCAGCTCTCTTCCGAGCCTTGAATGAAGTGGATGTGGCGCGTGGGGGACCCTTTTCAGGGTTTGAATGAAAGGAAGGCCGAGGGAACCACTCATTTTAGTGGTCCCGGGCTTTGAGCCAAACCCTAGTGGCCCGCCCAAGAGTTCAAGAGTTCCATTTGGCGTAACCTTCAGCCGGACTTTTACAAAATCGGACGTCGATTGGGCTTCAGTCCGGGTCAAGCACTTGGACTTTGCTCCCTTTGCCGAACCATGCCCACAAGTGATGTCCACCAGAGGGTCTCCAATCAACATGAACACGAGAGTTCGTCCAAAGGCTCCGCAGGTTCTGCATGCCTGCGAGACCCCGGGGCTTCTGGTTTCCTTCTGGCCTGTCTTGAAAGCACGGGAGCCCAAATACAGCTGGTCAGAAGCTGTGTTTTTTCCAACTGGTTTGCTGTGTCATATGCTGAAATCCACCTCCGGTGGACCGGGATGCTCATTGACTCAGGAAAGAAGGCATGTTGCAGCAGGTTTGCATGCACCGGTGAAAGGGATGCGTTGAGGGCTTGCAGAACCGTTCAATGGGGACCTGCCCTGCCGAGCTTTCATGGGTTTCAATGGGGACCTGCCAAGCTTCAATGGGTCAGTTGAAGTGGTTCCGTTGTTGTTGTTGTTTTATTTTTTTATTTTTTTAAACCTCGGCAGGACTTTTTGGTGATTTCCCTTTCAACCACCCGTGCGAAGGCCTGGGCTCGGGGCCTTTGTTCGGGTCAAGAAAGTTTAAACCTTAGGGGTGCTTTCAGCAAACAAACACACACACACACACAAAAACAATCAAACAAACAAACAAACAAACAAACAAACAAACAAACAAACAAACAAACACACACACACACACAAATAATAATACCCAAACACAATTTGGGGTCCCGGTGTCCCGAAACGAAAGACGTCTTGAGACGCTGGACAACAGGGTTCTGCTTCTGGGTACCGCCCCTCAGGAGAGGCGGGCGGAGCTTCAGCTCTTGCGACGTTTGGGCTGGCATGTGGTGTGCGCGGGAAGCTCAGCGAAGGAACTGATTCAGAAAGCAAAACACTTCTGAGCAGGTGAGCAATTCTTAGTTGGTCCTTTGGATTTGTAGACGGTAAATGGGGTTAACTCCTCCAATTCACCACCAAACCACGGGGCTTTGGATCCAATCCACTCTTTTTGAGGGAAGCTTATCTGAGCCACGTCAAGATCTGGGTGATTTTTGCACAAGGAGATGGTATGCTCATGCCAGCCTGCAACAAGCTTGATTTCCCTTTCACTTCTTTGCAGAAAACCGACCAAAAGTCAGGTTCCCCCCTCCCCCCCGATAAAAAAACACAGACTCCCAACTCCCTTTTTCTTTGTCTGTGGATTTTGCCCAGGCCGTAACTCCGGGTCTCTGCTTAAGGTGCCCGAGCATAGCTGGCAACTCCATGGCGACTCGGAGGCTGCCGAGGACAGGAATCGAACCGCAGCCGTTAGTCCTTGGTTTCAGGAATACCAGGGCATTCTTGAATTACAGCCATGTGAGTCAGCATCAAAACCCAGGTAACCGGGAGGGTAAGGGGCAATCAAAGACAACCCGCCTGTTTCATTTCTTACATGGGTCCGGGCAGACCATTGTAGTAACGGGTTTGACTATGACTCATGCGTGGGGGCTTCTCAAACTGGATTTCGGACCCCTTTTGCTTGGTTTTTCAGGGGAAGCCAAAAGCACACCAACCATTTAGGCGGCCCCCCTTTTAACAGCATTTATCTGACTCCTATATCGAGAAACAGATTGTGCAAAGCAAGGCCAAAGCACTCATATCCCTATAGACTTTCCTCCCACTGGCCCGTTTGGCCTTGACAGGCCAATCGGGAGATGATCTTCAAATTGGTGGCTGATACAGGCTGGAATCCTTGCCAGAAGGTTTACCGGCTTCCCGGTTTTTGAACGGTCTTTCTAAACACATTCCCTAAGCAGCAAAGAGTTTGCGCAGAAAGTCCACTTGTTTGGTCAAGGGATGTGCTTGAATGAAGCTCTTGGCCGTCGCCAATGTGTGCTGGTGGTTGCTTCTCCTCCGCGCGGAAAGTTGGGGCTGGGACAGAATGTGCCTGTGCGTTTTGAAGGGAACACCGGTGACCGAAGAAGCATTTTTTTCGATCATCCGCGAGATTTGCAATAGACCTGTGAACGGCAGGGTTTGTGCTCAAGCCGGAAGCCGCAAAGGCTTAACCTTTTTCCGCGCTTCCCATGAGCACCTCCCATTTGTTTTCAGCAGCTGCTTTGGGCTTCGCGCATCAGACGAATGTCATACCGAAAGGGGGTCCAGTTTGAGACACTCTAACGGAGCCTCTTGAACTTACTTGAACTCCCTTTTCTGTTTTTCTCTGTTAACGCAGCCGCCTTCTGGCCTCATTATTTTAGCATCAAAGCCACCCCCTAAGGGATGGGCTAAAAAGAAACAGCCCCATTTTCTGACTTTGACAACCCCTAGAAACGCTCAGAATGACCCCAGTTCTGGGCTTCCCTTTTTTTCTGGCAGGCCCGAACTCGCGGGTTTCGGGCCATGGCCATGGCCGATGAGAGCTGCAAAGGCCGGAGCCATCCCCGAGCTCGGGGCCCTGCTGCCGCTGGGCCCATCTCCGAGGGCCGAAGAGGTGGACGAGGCGATCAGCCCATTCTTCGGGCGCTGGAGGCGGCGTCTGATCTGTGTGGGTCAAAATCGAACCGGGAATCGGACCGCAGGTCTTGGCCCATGTTTCCACCCAGGGTTCCATTTGAGGTACCTATTTTTGACCCGCGGCCACTTTTTGTTTTTTTTTTTTCGCGACACAGCGGGGCGCTAGAGCGCTACTAGGTCCGCCCAGCGATTGGCGCCCTTTCTCACCATTTCTTTTTTGGTTGGGAGGGGTCTCCCTGCTAAAATAGACTACGGAAAAAAAGGTTGGTACCCTTATTCTAACCTCTCTATTGGAGGACCTAGCGCTTCCTTTCGAACCTTTTTTGCCGCGCTGGACCAAACTTCTCATAATTTTTTCCCCCTGCGCCTGGGCCTAGCTTGTCAACTGCGGACTTTGGGAGCTGAGCTTTGAACACTCAAAGCTTTGGCGCGCGGTCGACCTGCGTTCGACTCCGGGCTGGTCGTGCGGCGCAGAGTTGCTCGAGCGAGTCCCAGACCCTTGCCGAGTCTGCAAGATTTCTTCCCAAGCGCTTCTACTTCGGAGCTGGAGCGCGAAATTTGCAGACTTTCTACATGTCATAGCCTTTACCTTTCAGATCTAAGACCCGCTTCTTTGGGCAGAGACCCCAACTTCCAAGTCTCCAATTCTTCGCTAAGCGAGTGGTCTTCGGGCTTTTGAAGCCCTCCGAACGACCCAGCTTCAGTCAGCCGTGCGCGTCGGGCGCGTAGCTGAGCCTTTGGGGGGGGGGGAAAAATACATAAAATGGCACTTGTAGCATCAAAACCAAATAATCAAACAGCATACAACAAAATCAGCAAAATTCACAGAAAACAAGATAAGAACCACCAAGCAACTCAAAAACCAGAACAACCCCCAACAAAATATTTAATCAAAGCATAAAACATTAAATAATTCAAACAAGCATACCAACAAAACAGCAAAAATAAAAACCATCAAAGAACACAAACTCAAAAACACACAAAATCAAAAACAAAGCAACATACCATCAAAAAATATCAGAAGAGTATCAAACAAAATAAAATACAAACAGCCAAAGCACGAAAAAATCAAAAGAGCATGCCAAGTTCAAACAACGCACTTTGAAAGAGTCAGCCAAATTAAGAAAAAACAATATTTCAATCTTTACAAACTATAAGTACAGTATAATTATAACATATAAGATTTTACATGTTATTATTATAGTATGATTACAATTTCAGTACAGGATAATAATTTAATTGACAAATCTTTCTTCTTTCATACATCATTTTAAAAATAATATTAATATCTCTCAATGTATTTTGAATATTGAACTTTTTACTTTCAATAAATAATTTGATATTTTCTTTAACATCTTCCCCTTTCTCTTGACTATATCCCAACATCCATAATATATCATAAATCATGTCATATTTTTTCTTACTGATTTTAAGAAACTGTTTAACATAATCATAAGGTGGTATTTTTATTTACAGTTAGAAATATTAAAATCTCATCTTCTACATTTCTATTATGTCTTCCTTTTATTCTCAACAGACATTTGATTAAAAATTGATTATCTCTCCATTCCTGGCAATTTTCACATTCGACTTTTTCATCCATTGAATAATTAATAATATTATTCAATATTTCATTAGGTAAGTTCAATTTATACAATTCCATATTTTCTTTTTTGAAATGACAACAATCATAGCATTTTTTTATTGATATAATTATTGATTTTATCACCGTTCATTTTCCTCTTATTATATTAAGGCACTATTTCTTTAAGTCATTTTTAAGGCATTAAGAAAAAATAAGAAACAAACCATAAGTATAGTATAATTATAACATATAAGATTTTACAATGTTAATTTATATTATAATAACATAATATAAATAAACAGCAGTCGCCCCAAAAAAGGGGGAACAGTCGCCCCAAAAAAGGGGGAACAGTCGCCCCAAAAAAGGGGGAACAGTCGCCCCAAAAAAGGGGGAACAGTCGCCCCAAAAAAGGGGGAACCCCACCTAATTTCAAAAAAACATGCTGTTTTGTCGTTGGATGAACCTAGAAATTTCAAGTTTCAAGCCCAACCCCAAACTCAAAATCCTTAATCCGTCAAACTCACCAAGATTTCACTAATTAATTCGCTAGGTAGTTTATATAAATCTTCCTGCTTATGTATTATTGGATTGTCTCCCCAATTTTCCTTGTTTCCATTTGGCAGTCTCTGCACAGTTTCAATATGTTTATTATTCCTGATGTTGCCACAATCCTTTTTACATAAATCTCTAGGTTTCCAAGTTGTAATGTTATTCCATAGCCTAGTGCGTTTTCTGTAAGGCATTCCATATTTACAATAATCAACATCTTTAAAATCAAACTCATCCATAAACTCCTGATTTTTTAATAATCCAGTTTGAGGATTTTCGATTACAAAATACTTAGGATTGAAATATTTGATAATTTCAATAGTTTTTAAAACTATACTATTAGCATATTCAATGTTTCTTATTCCCCTAGTTTTTGCTATGCTGTATTCAGTGCATGGGGGACTACTCCAAATAAAATCAAAATGGTTCCTATCAAATTGTTTATAATCCCATTTCAAAATATCAGTATTTATATCAGCATTTTTCAAATCCAATGAAATAACATTGAAACCGAGCGACTTTGCAACAAGTCCAACACTGCCTGTTCCGCTAAACATCTCTAATAAGTTCATTATTAAAGATATTTAGATAATATTATCTATGAATAAACCCCTGTATCTTCATCATAGTCAATTTGATAAAATGTCATAGTTGAAGCCTTCGGTTCTTTAATTTCTTTGTTATTAAGTTTGTTTAAATAAATATTTCTTTTATTTTTATATTCACCATTGGTTCTATCTACTTCCTGACTTTTATAACTGTTTGTTAACGGTTTCTTCTTTTCCATTTCTTGCAAGATTTCTAAAATATTCTTATTCTGTTCTAAAACCTTGTTCAGTTTTTTAACAATCTTATCTAATCCTTCATCCATGTAAATATATACTAAATTATAAAACTAAACTTTTAAAACTAAATGTTTAAATTATGTTAAATCTACTCTTTAAATACTAATTTTTCATCATTTGTTTTACAGTTTCCTGAGTTTCCTTATCGCCATTATCGGATGGTGATGCATGCCTTCCCCATTTGATAGCAATATTATGAACATCTGTTTCTAAATTTAAATCACCGTCTTTAGTTTTATCAATATTCATTTTCTTATCATGTCTACTTATTTTGAAACTTGTTGGAATACACGAACATTTACAGTTTCCTTTCTTTTGTATTTCTAATTCATTTTTCATTTCTAAGATTTTTTTACACATTGGACAAGCAAACTCAATAACTGATGTTTCTTTAACAATTTCTTCTTTTTCTTCATCAGTTGAAGAAACAACTGATTCTGTCTTATTCTTTTTCTTTCTCCCCATCTATATTAATATTTATATTTTTAATATATTGTATCACAAACTTAATTAATTCTAAAATAAAATAACATATTTTTTTGAATCTATTATTAGTTATAACAACCCGTTCTATATTCTCTATTTCATCTATTATATCAATATAATCTGAATAACTTCTATTCATATAAAATAATAAATATTAAATTATTTTCTAAATGTCTTTAATATTATTTTTATTATGCCTGATGTAAAACCAATTGATGAAATCAAATATGACTTTAAGCAAAGTAAGCATGAGGTCGTACCTAAATTGCCGATGAGAGCTATGATCGTCGGTCCATCTGGAAGTGGAAAATCAACTTTACTTGTATCAATGATACTTGATATTTATAGAGGAGCATTTGAAAGAATTTTTATCTGGTCTCCATCTGTAAATTTGGATAGTATTTGGTTGCCTGTTAAAAAATACATTAAAGAAGGTTTGAAAGTAGATAATGATAAAGAACCGTGTTGGTGGGATGAGTTCAATGTTGAAGATTTAGAAAGAGTTATAGAAACTCAAAATAAAATAATTGAATACCAGAAAAAACAAGGAACGAAGAAATTATTTAATATTTTGGTAATTTTGGATGATGTATCTGATAATCCAGCAATAACAAGAAATAACAAATTGTTAAATTCTTTATTTTGTAGAGGTCGTCATAGTGGAATATCAACACTTGTAAGTCTTCAAAAATCATCAACCGTACCACCAATTATTAGGGTAAATATAAGTCATTTGTTTTATTATAAAGTTAGAAATTTTAAAGAGATAGAAATATTGCAAGACGAATTATCAGCAATTGTTAGAAGCGATAATTTACATGAAAGCAAGAAACTAATTTATAAAATATATGAAAAAGCAACTGAACAACCACATAGCTTTTTATATATTAACCTTCTCCAAAAAGACCCTAACCGTATCTTTATGACAAACTTTTCACATTATTTAAAAGTATCTGAAGAATAAGATTTAAAGATTAAGTATTATAATATCTTATACAATGCCTAAAGTTTGTATGGAGTATTCAAATACCATATTCTATAAACTTGTTTGTAATGATTTAAGTATCAATCAAATATACATCGGTCATACATTAAACTTTACAAAAAGAAAATACAGACATAAAACGAGTTGCACCAACCCTAACAACAAAATGCACCATCTACCTGTTTATCAGTTTATCCGTGATAACGGTAACTGGGAGAATTGGAATATGGTTAAAATTTCAACAGAAAACTGTGAAACAAGATTAGACGCATTAAAAAAAGAGAGGGAATATATAGAACTACATAAAGCAACACTTAATAACAGAAAGCCATTTATTACAGATGAAGAAGCAAAACAATGGTGGGATGATAATAGAGATAGACTGAATGAAAAGAACAAGAACTATATGAAAGAAAATGAAGAGTATTTTAAGGTGTATAGAAAAGAACGTTATGAAAATAAGAAAGACACAATATTAGAACAAATGAAAGAAAATTACCAGAAGAACAGAGAAAGCAAAATTGCTTATCAAAAACAATATTCCATTGACAACAAGGAAAAAGTCAGTGAAAGTAAAAGAGATTATTACAACAGAAAAAAGGAAGAAATTAATGAGAAGCATAGACAGAAGGTAGAATGTGAATGCGGTGAGATAGTGTGCATTTATGAACTAAAATATCATAAACAAACTAAAAAACATAGCATCAAAATGGGTCAAACCGAACCATTAAACTTGATTGTTTGTGAATGTGGCGCTGTCATGACTAAGAAGAATTTGTCTAGACATTTAAAAACAACAAAACATCAAGATTACCTAAAATCATTACAACCAGAAGAAACACCTGAAATTATTGATTAAACACATAATTAAATTACTAATTAAAAAATAAATATATTATATATATTATGGTATTTTATTATTTACCAATAGAAATTAAAAACATTTTAATATCGTATATTTTAGATGATGTTAGATTAATAAAAATAAAAAATAATAATATTATTAAAAAATATATTAATAAATTTAAACCAGTGTATAAGTCTTACAAATTAAATAATATGCAATATTTTGAAATTGATAATATCAATATTAATAATGGTATATCATATGTTTTTAACTTAAGTGAATTAGGTAAATTACATCAAGAACATAAACCATTAAAATTATTAATTGAATACGATATATTAGCTACATCTACCTCATTTACTTGTTTGAATCATGTTCGTAATCGTACTTTAACATCAAATAATTTATTTGATATTTATTATTTTCTTAATAAAGACCTTTATGAAACTAATTTCACGTATCGTCGTAATATGGTTAATTTTATTTCATTACAAGTTAAAAAAATAACTATTAAAGTCATCAATTATGAAAGACAAAGTTTTATTAGTAAATTTTATTCATATTTGTTTAATTAATAATGTTAATGAATCATATTAATATTATTAATTTAAATCAATGAAGCGTTGCATAAATTCAACGCAGGTAATTTATATAATAGTTTGTCCGATTTTTGATTTTCTAACTTTTCTATTCTCGTTACACATTCTTGAATAGATTTTATTATTAAAGTATCCGCTCTCGTTTTTTCATCTACTCTTAAATTCTTAATGTCTTCCATACTGTTATTTTCTTCGTTTTTGCTTTGACCAATACCCATTATATATTATTATTTAGATTTTTCTTTTTTCAATTCCTTAACTTCTTTTTCAAGTTTATCTATTTTATCATTTAATTCTAATACTGCTTTATGAACCAACACGGGTAAAACTAAATAATTTAATCCTAAATATTCTCTGTCCTGACATACAATATTTTCAAACTCTTTAGGAATTGCTTTCAATACTTCATCTGCGATATATCCTATATGAGTTTTACCACCATCATTTCTATCGTGTCTCTTAAACTTCTTTGGCTTAAATTTCTTAATAATATTCATACAATTAGCTTTAATATTGTCTATGTCATATTTCAACCTTGAGTCGCTTGAATCAACAAATGTTCCGTTAATCGTAACGGTTGTTGCTGTTAAATCTATATTTGTCCCTGTTGCTGGCTCAATTAAATTACATAACAATTTCTTCGTTCCTGCAACTTTTACATTTTCATTGAATGTTGATGAGGCATTATTTGTAAAACTTCCGGTATTTACTGTTGTTCCAAATGTCTTATCAATAGATAATAAAACTGAAGGTGTAGTTGAACTATCTGAAACTCTGAACGCCGTGTTTGACGTTCTGAATATTACATCAATTGTGGATAAATTAGTTCCATCATAATAAGTTGATATTTCACTTGTTCCCATTAAAATATCTGTTCCTGTTGTCATTGAAATATTATTCAAAAATGAAACCGTTGTTAAATCAAATGATTGAATGGTATTAGTTGCTAAATAAGCATTTTGAACTGCTAAGTTAGTATCAACGGTTATTAATGTTCCACCGTTGGGTGCTAAATGATTGCTTCTTAATGCTCCATTGGTTTTAACATAAACATCGTCAGCAAATAAATTGCCCATAACATCAACAGTGCTTGTGTTAAAAGTCCATCCACTGGTAATATTAACTGCCCCGACTATGTTAGACTGAACAGCGGGGTCTCCACAAATAAATCTAATTGAAGAATCAGAATCGGTATTTCTCATATCAAAAGATGAAAAAGCACTAACATATCTATATAGATGACAATTTGTATCAATTGTTAATTTACCATCAGTAGCAATATTAATATTATCACAATTAACAGAAGCATTTGTATAAATATTACCTAACACATCAACAGGTTTACTAAAAATAGTTTTATTTACCAATGAATCACACATCATGTACTGATTACTGGCATTTGAAATATCCCCAATACTGATGGCAACAAAATCATCATGAGACATGTATAAACCTTCTATAGCATCGGGAGTATATCTTCGTATTGAACCATTATTATTAAAATTCAAATATGAACCATTGTTAAGATTTACTGCCTTGTCAGTTCCTATAAAATCAACTGCATCAGTAAATCTCGATTTTCCGACACAGTTTAAAACATAACCGTTAACACCAACAGCACCTAAACCGAATCTATCCTTAACCCACACACGTCCAACATTAGCATCTCCTATTTGCGTTTCCCATTGACCCCCTGCGCTACTCATCCACATTCTGCCATCTCTATTAATATTGAACTCTCTATTAAACATTTGAAAAGTCATTTGCAAACCTAAATTAGGCGAAGGTGTAGTACTAAACTTATTACATATTATACTTCCCGTAGTCAACATATTTAAATTACTGTGTAAAGTTGTATTATCACTAAAATTAATAGCACCTGCTACTGATTGAGTGTTAGTATCTATTTTATCTAACTTTTGACCTAATGATGTATCCTGTGAATTATTACTAGTAATTATTGAATTAATTGTATTTGTATTTCCCGTTATTAATCCACTTAATCCATCTGATTGTAAAACATAACGAGCATCAGAACCTGCTATATCTAAAATAGATGAACACGAAAATAAACCTGATACTTGTAAATTAGATAATATTGTAGTATTATGATTTAATAATATTTTATCATTTTGAAAAGTTGAAGAATTATTAATTTCTACATCTCCAAAACCTCTTTGATTTAAAAACATAGTTGCTCCACTTAAATTTCCATAAATATAACTATCAAAATAATTATTGTACATTTCATAAAAATTATTATAATTTCCAAAATTTGCTATTTTGAACGTTGCAGTAGTTGTTATATTATGTATTAATGTATTATTTAATATTGATGTATTTAATTTATCTGATAATAAAGTATTAGTTGTTATTTTATTGTAATATAAATTACTATCAAATGAACCTGTTTGTAATTGAGATATTAAATGAGAATTTGATGAAATATTATTAAAATTAGTTGATACAGTAGAATTTAAATTATTTATTAAATTTGTATTTGAAGAAATATTATTAAAATTTGTATTAATTAAATGAGAATTTGATGAAATATTATTAAAATTACTTGTCATAGTAGAATTTAAATTATTTATTAAATTTGTATTTGATGAAATATTATTAAAATTTGTACTAATTAAATTAGTATTTGAAGAAATATTATTAAAATTAGTTGTCATAGTAGAATTTAAATTATTAATTAAATTTGTATTTGCTGAAATATTATTAAAATGTGTATTTGAAGTTATTGTCAGATTACCTATTAAAAATGTATTTGAACTAATATTATTTGATAATACATTAATTTCTGTTTTGTCATATGTTTCAGTTATATCATAAAAATTAGCGTCTATTTGTTGCTTTGTGTAAGTGTTGGCTTGGTCTGCTTTACTATCTAATACTGTTTGAATGTCAGATTTACTCGCGTAAAGGTCTTCTATATCATTGACTGCTCCATCTTTTACTTGCCTAATTCTATTTGCTGTAATATCAAAGATATTCATTAAGTTTTTGCTCATAATATTATATTATTAATTAGAAAATTAATAATATCATATTTTTTATTTTAATCATAAAATGATACAGAATTTGAACGGATTTCAAGAATACACTCGTGCTGAAGTAGCAGGTAAAGGGTTTTCGGCATTACTGCACTTGTATATAAAGTAGTCCCATCAAGTGGTTTCACACGCAGAACCATATTAGAATTATTTTTTAAATTCATTCCGGTATAGGAACTATTTTCAAATTTCATTAAATTAAAACCAAACATAAACTTTTGTGTTTGGTAATCTTCTGCACGAATTAAAAAGGGTTTTTCAGAGCAATGCATAAGATGTAAATACGCTTCTTTAACACCTTGCACTTCTTGTGTGGGGATTACTTGATTACCAATTACAAGAGAAGCTGACAAATCATAATTACTATCATAACCGCCATACAATACAGAAGTACTTTGAGCCAGTGGATGATACATAGCATTCCACCATTTATAAATTTCTCCAAAAGAACCAACATAACCATCATAACCAGCTGGGGCAACTTCTCTACCAAATGAAATAAATATCTTATTAAGTTTAGAAACATTCCTGACAATTGTTGTGAAAATTTCAGAATTTTCAGATACTGTCTGTTCTTGTATTGTTTCAGTTTCAAATGTAATCGGAAGAGACCCCTGTTCAAGTATTTTACTGTATTCTGCATACAAACTGTCATCGAGGGTGTAAACGTTGCCTTTGAAAAGCGGTTTTGTAATAGACCATAACTTACTTGTATTAGCATCAGTAAAAGAACTGGAAGCACCACCAACAATGATAGGGTCTGACGCATTATTACATAAATACATCTCTACGGTAATAGGACAATACGAAATTGGAATGAAATTATCTACAGTTTTAAAACATTTTAAATCAGGGTCATAAAATACATTAACAAAAGATTTAGGATTAATACCTTGCATATTGCCCGTGCTTACAGACCTCCTAACTCTATCTTCAATATCTCCTTCATCTGTGGTTGAAACACTCAAAAATCTATGGTCGTTATTCATAAACGAATTACCAAACCCTAAGTTTTCGTCAATTCTTTTTTGGTCTGATGACTTCAAAACATCGTGCATCTTCTCAACACGTGGAAGCGATGTAAGGTCGCAAACTACAACATCACCCATCAATACACGAATACGACTAAAAAAGGCGTTTGCCTCAATGGGTCTTAATATATGCCCTGTTGTTTCATCAGTGTTATTCAATGTAAAGCCCATTACAAGACTTTTACAATCCAACCACTGGTTCGGTGGTCCTGTAATATTCCATCTTATTAATGATGAACCACCTGATGTATATGTTGAAACAGATGAAGGATAAAAGTTTTTACTTTCTTTCATTCTAATATAAGAAGCACCATCCTTCAAGCGAAACCTTAATTTACCTTCGTGTAATCGGTCTTCAATATCTAATGTTTCCATCTTTATATATTTAATAATAGAAAATATTATATTATTCTATTATTAAATTAATTTATTTTAAAGTGTGAATAATCTATAACTTCTTTTTTAGATTTTTTATTTAATAGTTTTTTAGATTTATTTTTAATATTATTATGTTCAACCTTATAATTAGGTTCATCCTCTACTATTTTCTTAATGTCATCATAACTGACTTTCTTTTTAGGATTTATAGTATTTTTTATATCATTATTAGGCATTCTTATATAATAATTTATATAAATAATTACATCACAAGTTTAACCGGGTCTTCACCTACAGTTGGTTCTTTTCCTTGGTCTTGAAAATTTGTATATTGATGATTTGTTAAGGGGTTATAAGTATTGGTTCGTGTTTGAATACTACCTCGGTCTAAAATACTAATCAAATCTCCACCACTTCTAAAATTAGTATAACTATCATCATTTTTAGATGACATTGAAATAAAAGGAGCGCCGTAAGTTGTCAAATGTTTAATATTATTATTAGGATTATTTTTAATATATTCTGAACTTATTGAACTGGCTAAACTGTGAGAAATAATTGTATCTATATTTATATTATTATCCAACACTTCTGATACATCTCTATAACGTTCTGAATATCTTGTAAGGTTTAGTGGTAATCCTATATCACTTAAAATATCATTAATATTTGATTTAATATTATTTTTACCAAAAGTCCCAGCAACATATAGTTTATTGCCATCAATAAAGAAACCTTTACCATTTGTATATGCTTTGTTTAATCCTTCTGTGTCAGATAAATTATTATTATATTTAGGTTTGAATAATGATTTTTCTTGTTGAATTTCATTAATTATTTTTCTATACATCTCACTATATCCTTGATGAAGTGGATTGTATGACTTTAATTTTCCTTCTTTTAAATAATATTTGTACTTCGTAGCGTTTTTATTATCATAAAAACTGTATTTATTCTTCATATATAATTAAATTATAAAAAAAAGAATCTAATTAATTAATATAATGAGATTTCGTAAAATATATATCAACAGTGCTTATCGTGATTTAAATGACAGTAATTCTACATCAGATTTTGTTATTAATCTAAGAGAGCAACAAGAATGCGGACCAAATACTAAAATGATTTGTCATGAAGTATCTATCGCTAATTCATTTTATCCAATTGAAGATAATTTAAATAACAGATTATATTTAACATTAGGAGGGATATTAATAGGAGCACCAGTATATTATTTTATTGTAGCACCTGATAAAGGTAGTTATGTAGGTAGTGAATTAGCAACCGAATTACAAAATAAATTGAATACTGCTACTAATGGAACTGATGGAAACAGTAATTTTTTTACTTGTAGTTATTCATTAAAAACAAATAATATAACTATAAGTTGTAATTATATTTCTTACTTTTTTATAATCCATACAGATAAAGAATTAAAAACAAATTACAGTTTTGGTATTGATTATGATAGAGATTATCTTAATAGTATTAATGACATTTTAGGAAATACTACTGAAAAAGTAAATAGTACTGCAGACCCGTTTGTTAGTGGATTTATATCATTTTTACCTGTTAAAAATATTTATATTCATTGTAATGAACTTTCTAATGGGAACCAGTTATGTAGTTTTGGTACTTCATCAATAATAAAGAAAGTACCAGTTTTAACATCATTCGGCAACCTCATATATGATAATGAACTAATTTTAAATGATGCTAATGATGTTAGTATGCGTTCGTTGAATAGACTTCATTTTAGATTTACTGATGCATCGGGTAGAGTTTTAAATATGAATGGAACAACAAGTAGTTTTAGTTTAACATTTTTTGAAGGTTAGAAAAGCATATAATAGATATTTTAATATAATTATTTATTATATACAAATTATATTAAAATATTGTAATATAAATATTTATCATATACTAATTATATGGTTAAAAATATTGAAATTATAGACGTAGGCAGTGAAAATAATGAAGCACCTAAGGAAGTAGAAGAAATTAAAGAAGAACCTATTATTAATGAAGAAAGTAAAGAAGTAGAAACTAATAATATTATAAATGAAGAAAATAATAAAGTAGAAGGAGAACACGAACCAAAGCAAGAATTAAAATCTAAAACATACTCAACTGAAAAAGTGGAATGTCCAAAATGTAAAAAATATTTAACAAAATACACTTTCAAATATCGCCATAACTGTAATGGAATACCAGTTAAAAAAGAACCAGACCCTAACAAAGTTGTTCGAAGAAAAATTATGCATCCACAACAAGCAAAAGAATTTGAGAATAATGTATATGAAAAAGTTAAAGATAATATTCCAAAAGTGGATGAACAAGAAATAGAAAGAAGAGTAGAAGAAAGATTGAAAAAACATTTAGAAACAACAGCTAACAAAGTGTTTGAAACTGCAAAAGACCGTTACAATAATATTAAAATGGAACGAGATAATAAAAATAAACAGAAAATTAATAATTTAGCAAATAAAATTATTTAATCTAATTATTATTATATAATGATTATTGATAAAAAACAATTGCTTATGCACCGTAGAGAAATTTATGACAACGTTGTAAATAGAATAACAGAACCACAAAATAAAGACAAACCGAATATCAGTGATGTTATTGATAGAAAAGCAGTTTTTGAAACAAACAAACCAAAAAAGAAGAATAAATATAAATCAACTCAACATTACTATTATGAAGGAGACAACAAGGCACACCAACCTAATTATACATATTTGAAAGAATTACAAGAACAATTAGAACGTCATAGCGCTAAAAAGGATTATGCTGTATTTCAAAATAAAAGAAGATATCAAGATGAAGCACAGGCGTATTTTAATGAAATTCAAAGGTTGGAAAATGAAAAATTGAGACATCACCCATCAAGTGAAACAGGTAAATCCTATTCAGAAATGATTAAGAAGAAGAAAGGAATAATCAATCAATTAAGAACGGATTTTAATTTTGACTAAATCAATTAATTAGATTAATAAATATAATCTAATTAATTTTATATACCAATGAGATTAGACGATACACAGATGAAAACATTAAAATCTCAATTAAGATTAAGTCCGTCTTATAATGAACTGATAAAGGAAATTACAAAGGAAGAATATAAAAATAAGAATATAAGAGATGTAATAGACAGAAACGCTTATTATTTTCGTGATAGTCCATTAGGAACAGTTTATGATAATAATACAGTAGATTTGAGACAACAACGCTTTCAAAAAATGTTAGATGGGGAAAATCAAACAGAACATTTTGATATATCTAGAGACGATGAAATGGATGATTTAAGAGATGAAGCAATACAATCGCTAAGTGCCTCAATGGATGATGCCGAGGAACAACACGAACAACAAATCAGTCAAGTTTCAAAAAGACTTAGTAGTGAACAAATAGCAGACCTACACCAACGAGCACAACGAGCAAGACAATTAGAAGGACAAGAGGGGAGAAGACCAAGTATCCAGTCAATGATGACCGCAAAATCAAATGACTCTGAAGACTTACCACCACTGGAAGAAATAACCACTGAAAGAATGACAGCAGAAGCCACATCAAAAGAATATGTTAAAGGCCTTGTAAATCGTCAATCAAAAGATGTAGCAAGGAAAGTGGCATCATCATTTGTCAAACAAATTTCTGAAAATAAAGCAAAAGAGTTGGAAGAAAGAAGAGAACAAACAAGGGACAGCGCTGACAGTTCATCCACAGTCCAACAAAGACAAACAAGAACACATAAGGAAACCATTGACTATTCAACTGATATAAACCATTGGAGAGGAAGCACAGTAAAAGAAGAAGACTTATTATTTCAATTACATTTAAGAGGAGCAGGACTTACTGAAGAACAGGAACAACAATATTCAAACACAAAGAAAAAGGGCAAAGGAAAAAAGGAAACAGGTAGAACTTATTTAGTTGGACTGGTGGAGAAACTCATAAACAGTGGAAAATGGACAACAAGGGTAAATGATGAATTGCTAAGAAAAAGAATGGAAGATTGGAGAGTTATGAAAGGAAAAGGTAAAGCAACAAAGGGTTAAATAAATCATTTATATATTTTATCAATAATTATATAAAATGATTAAAAACCGCAAGCACGAGTTAAGGAAACGCCCTACTTATGATGAAATGCTTAAACAAGCAATCACAAGCAAAATGAAAACAACAGTTATATTGAAGAAATACAAAAAAGATATGTTATTGAATAATTTTGATTTTGATAAAATGGATTTAATGAATTATAAAAATAAAGAAAGATATATGAACGCAGAAGTTATGATGGCAGACAAGGCAACACAAACGCTTAACAAAGAAAACAAGGCAACACAAACAGACCTACCAAATGATAAAGCGACACAAACTTATAATTTTGATGATATGACAAAACTATTAGGCGGTTCTTCAAAGAGTTTCAAAAGCAAATTGATAACCAAGGCTGAAGCAGAAGCAGAAGCATTTACATATGACCCTGATTTATATGATGATGACGATGATGATGATGAAAAAAGATGATGACATTGATAAATATAGAAAGAAATTATTTATGTTGATGAGGATTATAGAATTTATGATGAGGTCAGGTTTTAGTATAGGACAAATAGTAGCACATTTAACATACCACACTACATTAACTACAATTCAAGGTTCTGAGTTATTAGTTAATTTAACAATGAATTCATTAATAACATCATACGATATAGCAACTGCTATAATGAATTGGCTGAATACAAATGTTAGTCAGGAAGTTGATTTAAACACAGAACCACCTGTTAGTGTTCATAGTTCTCCACCTATCACTGTTAATAGTTCTTCAACACATACTGTTAATTCGTCATCATCAGAAGAAAATGTTAATTATGAAATAGCTCCACCTACTGACATCCCTGTTCCTACTGATGCTGAAAGTGAAGATGAAGATAAGGATAAAGATAAGAATAAAGAAAAAAATATAAAATAATGATAATAAAAATAAAATAATAATAATAAAATAAAAGTCTAATTGGAGGAAAATAATAAAAAATCACTTAAAGAATAATCACCTTTTATATATAAAATATAATGCCGTCATATTTTGTTGATAATGGCGTGAAAATGACAATGACTAATGATATGTTTGATATGTTATGGAACAGTATAGGAAATGATGAATTTATTAGTTCAGAAACAAGCGACATATCATCAGAAGAAGAACCGAAAACAAAAAATGCTGAATGGCGAAAACAGGATAACGGATACTACAATAGGAAACCAAATGATGATAACTATTTTAAAACATACTATAAAGAAAAGACAAAACAAACATGTATTTGTGATATTTGCGGATGTCAATTGAGTTGTAAATCAAATTTATCAAAACATAAGAAGTCTAAGAAATGTCAAAAGCATTTAGTATAATTGTATGATATTATTAAAAAAATAATATCATGTAATTTTTAAATTGTTTGATATTATTCAAAAATAATATCATGTAATTTATAATGAGTAGGAAATTAGATAAGGATGAAATTTTAAAAAAGATATATTACAATATTGATGAGGGGTTCGGTTCTGTTAGAGATTTATATGAAAAAGCGAATAAAGTTGAAGCAGGTTTTACATTAGATTATGTTTCTAAATGGATGAAATCTCAACCAAACAAGCAAACAAGAAATTATAAGAACTACAATTCATACACGGCACCTTTTCCAAAATATGAATTCCAAATTGATTTAATGGTCATGTCAAGTTTGTTAAATGACGTTGGGGTTGATACTAAAAATCAACCTAAATTTGGTTTTGTTTGTATCGATATTTTCAGTAAAAAGTGTCATATAGTTCCAATGGAAAATAATGATATTGAAACTTTTTTCAATGCTATGTTGGAATGTTTTAAAGTTCTAGGCTATCCACTTAGTATATATAGTGATGACGAAGGAGCATTAAATAGTAAGAATATACAGAATTATTTGAAAGGTGAAGGAATTGAATTAATTATTACTAAAACTCATGCATCACAAGCGGAGAGAATGATTAGAACAATTAAGAAAATGATTAGTGATAGACTTCGTCATCATAAAGGGTCATGGGTTGAAATGATGAAAGTATCACTGAAGAAATATAATAGTAGCCAAATACATAGTAGCACACAAACAACACCAAACAAAGCACACGATTTAGACAATGTTTTAGATGTTAGAGCAAACCAAATACTGAAAGAAAAGCATAATAGAAAATATCCTAAAATAAATGAGGGAGATTATGTTAAAGTTTATAGCAAAGGTAAGGGAAATTTTGTTTCTAAGAAAGAGAGCCGTTCCGTGTGGAGTGAGAGAAAATATAAGGTAATACTTGTAGGTATGGATTTACTTAATAATCGCTATTATAAATTGGATGGATTAAGTAAAAAATACAATAGGCACGAAATTTTATTGGTTAATTAAATAATGTCCATATGGCAAACTTTCAATAGCGTTATAGAAATATCTTTTATTGCAAAAATTGGATAAAGAAAACTTAACTTGATTAATGCTATATATTTGATGGTTTTTTGAGCGTATAGTGTTAAATTCAACTTTATCCTTCAAATCACCATTTAATGTTTCTTCATACTTGTCATAGTTTAAACAGGTCGCCACTTTATGTTTAACAATGCCTTTACTCCTCTTATGTTCTTCATCTTCTCCATACACTTTATAACAATATGATTTAGGTTTCAAACCTATGAAGTGTGTCATTATTTTCCATTTAACTCATCCTTCATTTTCCCAAGAACTTTTTTATTAGAAGCATTATAACATTCATGATTTTTAGGATAATCTGAAAAATCCATATGTTGATTTATAGCTTAAAATCTGTGTAAATATCATCAGTTTCAACATGGATAATAAAACTATCAGTGTCAGTATATGCTAATTTTATTTTATCGTTATATTTAGGTTTTAATACATCATAATAAAAAGAATACATATGAATTTTAGAATAATCTAAAATTGATAGACCCATATAAATAGGTTTATCTAATTCTACCATTGCCTTTTCAAGTTCTACCACCACTAAATCTTCATTTATAATGTGTCTATGTTTGTATGATGGTTTATTTACTAATTTCTGGAAGCGTTCAGGTGTATTGATTAGTCTGAAGTCATTGTGATTACGAACGTTTTCGAGTGTTTTTCCATATACAGCGTTATTTAATAATTTGAATAAATCTTTTTCAAATTCAGTTTTAGCATTCTTTCGTTTTTCGGTATTGAAATCAATGTATGGTTTTAAGAAATCTGCTTGATTAAAACTAATTACCCTATGGACTTTCTTTAGTTTTAATCCATGCTCTAAATAAAACTTCAATGCTGATATATGTAATACATACTTTTTCTTATCCATAACATTTAATATTAGTTTATTTGTTTTTTCATCAGATGCATCTTTTCCATAATATTTTTTATGTATTTCTTTTTGAACTGGTGAAAGCATATTCTCACTAACACTCATAATTTCTGGTGCTAATGGATAATCTCTATGTAAATCATGTAATTCTTTTGGATATTCTAAATCAACTTCTAAAATATAGCCTTTGTCATCATCATCGCTATAACTTAATACTTTCTTCTCATCCATCCTTGAAAAATACCAATTGAAATTATCAAACGGTAGTTTTTTACTCATAGCCAGACCATACAAGTTATTAGCATCTAAATAACTTATATAACTTGATGGTTTTGACAAGTCATATTGTTCATTCATGTATTTATTATTTGCTTCTACTTTTTTATGAGCACATTGAGTCATCCCGCCACGAAGACCTTTTTCAATCATTTCATACATGTCTTTATTATGTATTTGTTGAAGTCTAACACCAGTAAGAGATAAGAAGGCAGACCACGAATAATTAGGTAATGTTATGTAATGAGCAGGGTCTAAACCATAATAATTTAAACACATATCCCTAAAGTTTTCAAAAACATCACTAAGCAAATAAACATCTGTCATCAAATATAAATCATGGTAATAACCTAGGTTTTTGATATTGAAATTATCCCATATTACTTTTGCCCTTGTGTGTTGTGTATCTGTTATGCCTTCTTCATATAATTGACTGTAAAAGTCTTCTATACTTGGTAATTGCGATTCATTGAATTTATCAAATGAATTCATGTAGTCGTAAGGATAAACTCCTTTTTCAGTTAATAAGTCTAAATCGGTTTTATTTCTAATATATGGATTTGCTGATGAAAATCGGAAATTATCCTCCCAGTCATTCCGCTTTTTATATATAGGTTTATCATGTTCATCCTGACCTACTATGTCATATTTATTTAACTTAACTAATTTATCCAAAGATGCAGAGAGAAAAGCCATGCTATCTTTAAACTGTAATGAACCAAATGAAAATGTAATAAACTTTTCGCTATTTTGTGCTATTACATCTATTCTCTTATTTTCGTTCAATTCCTTATTTATTTCATTTGCTTTGCCTATTATTAAGTGAGAGTCATAGTTTTTTAAATTATGAAAAAATACTGGTATCTTGAAATATCTAAATGAATAATCCAAATTACATTTTTCGTGAGCACAACCTCTATAAATACCGGTAAAATGACAGTGGTCTCTGACTTTTGTATCTTCTGGTTTAAAATTCTTATTACATATTGAACATACAGTAGCTTTTCTAAATTCTGCTTCTTGTTCATCTGTAATATCCATTGGTTTATTAACATTCATTTTATCAAAAATATCTTTTTTAATTTCTCTTAATTTATTTACAAAGTGGTCTAAACAATCCTCTCCACGGTATAAAAAAGGTTGACTTGTGTTATCAATAGAATTTACAACATTCAACATATAACCGCATGGTTTATGTTCCTGATACGTGCCCTTGATGCCATTATTTGAATTTACAGTTATACACTCAAAATCTCCATAAACAACAAATGGACATTTTAATTTTGTATTGTATTTTTCAAATTCAATATAACTACCTTCTTTTGGTAATTTAAACTGTTGTCCATGTGTTGCCATACAACCAGTTTCATAATGTTTTGTTAATAAATCCTTTCTAGTAAAGGCATGAGAACAATAATGACAATAATGTTTTGGTTGGTCATTTTTGTTTGTTTGCCAGTTCATTAAACGACTTAGACTTTTAATAACTACATAATGATTATTATTATTGATTTCAATTTTCAAAAGGTTTATTTGATGTTTAGCATCTCTTGTTTTAGTTCTGTAATCAATTATAATTTTCTTTTCATTCAAAGTATCATCAATTTCATAAACATTGATTGAAACTAACTTACTATTATTTTCTTCAAACCTTTCAATATCTTTATTACCAGTTGGAAATTTAACACCTTCCCAGTTTAAGATATTGTCATTTAATTTGTTGTAATGGAACATTTCTTGGGAATTTGATTTATTAATTATATCAAACACTACACTTTGAACACTATATTTAAAACATTTGTTATCTGTGTTTTTGATATTAATACATGCCTTTTTTAGTTTAATCCATTCTGGTAAATCTATATAACTACCCGCCCTAGTTGGGTCATATTTGTCATAATGGATTGTTATTGATAATATTTTTATAAATTGTAAATTAGATGCTGAACCTTCTAACTTTTCTATGTTCAATAAAATCTCTTTGATTGATTTTTCAATTGCTTTATCCAAATCGGTTTCATTATATATGTTTGCCCTTGTTGCAGGTAAATTATAAAGTATCTCTGTATGTTTTATTACTCCATCATCATCATAATAATGATAAAATAAACCTTCTGCCCTTATATTCAGTTTCATTGCTCTATTAGTTTTCAAAAAGGTCAAAAGTCTATCTTTTTGGTGGTGTATCATTGATAGTGCCTTTTCACCTTGAAAATGTTTATTTACTAGTTTTATAGAATTAGCATAACTTTTGAAAGCTGATTGTTGGTCTGTTACTTGGAATTTATTTTTGATTGCATATTTTGTCATTGCATTTTTCATTCTTTGTTTTAGGTATGTTGAGCGCAATGTTTTTGTTGCATAACTATTATACTCATTAGTTCTTGCTTCTGATTTTAATTTCTTGTTCAAAACATTTGAGATGGGTTTTTCTTTGTTGTATCTAAATTTTCTACCATCTATAATTATTGATTTTAATTCCTTGTTTCCTCTTTTTGGAATTTCCGCTTTATCATTATTCAACAGATAATCTATAACATGTTTCATAATACTATACTATATAAATTTAATGTGTTTATTTCTTTAAGTGGCTTTTTAGAAAATATACTTAAAGATTTAAAACCTTAATATAATAAGAGGAAAATGAACGGTGATAAAATCAATAATTATATCAATAAAAAATGCTATGATTGTTGTCACTTCAAAAAAGAAAATATGGAATTGTATAAATTAAATTTACCTAATGAAATAGTGAATAATATTATTAATTATTCAATGGATGAAAAAGACGAATGTGAAAATTGTCAGGAATGGAGAGATAATCAATTTTTAATCAAATGTCTGTTGAGAATAAAAGGAAGACATAATAGAAATGTAGAAGATGAGATTTTAATATTTCTAACTGTAAATAAAATACCACCTTATGATTATGTTAAACAGTTTCTTAAAATCAGTAAGAAAAAATATGACATGATTTATGATATATTATGGATGTTGGGATATAGTCAAGAGAAAGGGGAAGATGTTAAAGAAAATATCAAATTATTTATTGAAAGTAAAAAGTTTAATATTCAAAATACATTGAGAGATATTAATATTATTTTTAAAATGATGTATGAAAGAAGAAAGATTTGTCAATTAAATTATTATCCTGTACTGAAATTATAATCATACTATAATAATAACATGTAAAATCTTATATGTTATAATTATACTGTACTTATGGTTTGTAAAGATTGAAATATTTCATTTTTTCTTGATTTGGCTGACTCTTTCAAAGTGCGTTGTTTGAACTTGGCATGCTCTTTTGATTTTTTCGTGCTTTGGCTGTTTGTTTTTTATTTTGTTTGATACTCTTCTGATATTTTTTGATGGTATGTTGCTTTGTTTTTGATTTTGTGTGTTTTTGAGATTGGGTTCTTTGATGGTTTTTATTTTTGCTGTTTTGTTGGTATGCTTGTTTGAATTATTTAATGTTTTATGCTTTGATTAAATATTTTGTTGGGGGTTGTTCTGGTTTTTGAGTTGCTTGGTGGTTCTTATCTTGTTTTCTGTGAATTTTGCTGATTTTGTTGTATGCTGTTTGATTATTTGGTTTTGATGCTACAAGTGCCATTTTATGTATTTTTTGGGGGGGGGGGGGCATTGCTTGCTGGCTCTGGGTGGGACTCAGATCGAACCTCCTTGAACTTTGCGTTGACCATGTTCGACGGATCGAAATCTTGCGAGCCCACAACATCCTAAACTCTTGGAACCCTAGACTCAAAGACTCAGAGTAAATGGGGCGTTGGCAAGCGGTTCCTTAGAAGCGGTTCCTTAGAAGGAAGGGAATGTGTCCTCCCGCGTTTTGAGACAGGCCCAAAACCCTTGGTAGAGGTTCAAGTCGTTCAAGTCGGTCGGTGAGACATGCCCAAGCCCCGTTGGTAGACCCCTCTCGTCGCTCGACCGGTCGAGAAGGTTGAGGCCAAGGTTCTCCACCCACCTGCTGGATCTTCTGGGGAAGCGCCATCTGCCAGACGTGGCGAAGCAGGTTCTGGAGTGCATGTGGAAATGGAGGCCAGAGCTTGGAGCTGCGAACAGGTGTGAATATATATATATATATATGTATATATGGGTTTGTCCTTTTTTGGTGTGTTGAGTTGCTTCAAAAGGCAGAAGGTGGGACCTCCCCGAATCATACCCCCGAATCATACCCCCGAATCATACCCCGAATCATACCCCCGAATCATACCCTTTAAAACGTATGCTGCAAGATGCTACTGTTCTTCTACCGTTTTGTGTTGTTCACTGTCTCCAGAATAACCACCACCAGCGCTACCCAATACTACCACTACCACTGCCACTACCACTACTACTACTACTACCACTACTACTCCAATTTCTACTACTACTGCTACTACCACTACTACTACCACTACTACTGCTACTACCGCGACTACGAGTGTTACTACCACTACCACCGCTACTACCGCTGCTACTACTACTCTACTGCTTCTACTTCTGCTTCTGCTACCCTTACTACTAACTACTACGACTACAACCTTGACTACTACTACTACTACGACTAC
>CAUJNA010003313.1:45000-52500 GCA_963377175.1 Effrenium voratum
AAGCAATTTGCTTGATCTCGGGTTCAGTACTTCTCTTCGCACCTTCAAAATTGATTTGAGACTCCCTAAGAACAGTCATGCGCCAGAGGGATCATCAAGGGTTCAGAACCCACTAGCTAGCTCCGCGGCCCAAGACAGCCGAAGCCTGAGAGATCCCTGCAGGTCCTCCGAAGAACTTGCGTACCCCGATGACATCAGCCTAGAGTCTGGCAACCTAGCCAAGTTTGCTTGGTCTGTCTGAATCAGGCTAGCCTCACATCTTGGTCTGATGGGTCACGCCACGGGCAAAACTACAGTGGATGGACAAAATCCTGCACTACCTATATAGGTATTACTTCCCTGTAAATGCCAACAAACGTTATGGTGTCCCATATTTTCTTAGGTGGTGCAGGATGTTGTCTATCCACAGTATGTTTGTCACTGGCTGGGTACCACTAGAGCCTGAGACTACTGCTGTTTCACACCGGTCGGGCCACCGGAAGCCGACGGTGTGGGGCTGTGTCTGGGCGAACTCTGTCACGTCGCTGTGGTCGTGTCTGTCGCTGTCATGGTCAACACAAGCACGGGCCATTGCTTAACATCTGAAAACCCCGCACTCATACGGGTGTAGAAAATAGTGTTGTGGAAGCACCCTATGCAAGCAGTTGCAAGCAGGGCCGTGCAAGCAAATTGACAAAGAACAATGTATCCAGAAACCCACAAACATAGAACAAAGAAGGGTCTAAAGGGGCCCTTACGCTGTATACGAAGCAAGCTGGTTCTTGTTGGCTCCAGCGGTTCCACGGGGCGATTCTATTGATTACTGCGTGAGCAATGGACTCCGCTTCTCTAAGACGATTTCCGCTCAACTGCTAGCGTTCGGTCGCATGGGCTACGCACTGGCCACTATTTAAGAGGGTTCCGTTTTCGCTTGGGTCTCTTGACAGCTTCGCTGGGCAAAAACTGACTTTTGTCGGAGGTGGCTGGGGGGCCATGAAATGGGGGTTTGGATTGGTAGGGATTTGACCCAAACCACCAATGCAAACGACATCTTACAGAAAATCAGGGCCTCTTTAGAGACTCACCCGCACACCACCAAACCACACCAAACCAGGATCTGATTTTTCGGTCTTTTGTTCCAACATGGGTTTCCCCCCAAAAAAACAAACCACTCCACTCCACACCACTCCACTCCACGTCGCTCCTCTCGGAGTCCCTCGCAACGCGCACGCCAAACCGCCAGGTGGAGGGCGGCTGTGGCGCTCCTCGCGGGCTTCAGAGCCGTCGCGCTGCGACTGGACCTCTTGGCCTTCGGCGCACTGATGGCCGCGACCATGGCCTGGGAGCGCCACGTCACTCTGCTGCGCCTCGGACGGCTTCGGGCGGGGGGGGAGGTGCGGGGTGGGGGGGTGGGGGGGGGGAGTGAGATGTGGGGGGGAAAAGGGGGACGGGATGTGGGGGGTGGGAGGGGATGTTGAGGGTTGTGGAGAGCTGTATCGGCAAATGGCAGATGTGTTGTATCCTTTCCTTTTGGAGCTTGTTTGCCGAGGACGGAGATGTCTCGGCTGCATGTCTTTCCCAACGAGGTCGTATGTGGAGCTGCTATCAATGCTTGCTACGGAGCGCAAGCAGACTTGCTGAGAGAAAAAAGCAAGATGCTCTTGACAGTGGCCCAGAGCCTGCTTTTCCTTTGTGCCTCTTCTCTTGGGAGGCTGATCCACACCCAGGAGTCAAGCCCGTGGCTCGGACTCGTCCCAAGCTGGCAGTGCACTGTCAGCAAGTCCCAGCCCCAGCAAGCCCGCGCGTGCACGCGCCCGCGCCCGCGTGCGCGCGCGCGCGGCGTGCGCGCGGCACGTGCGGCACCGGTCTAGTCGGCTCACGGCTCGAGCCGGCGGAGCGTGAGAGATGACGGAGACGCGGCTGAGCCGGGCGTGTGGGTGGAAAAATCGAAGCCGTATTGGAGGGCTTGCTCGGTTTTGCATCCTGGCTTGAACATGTCGGACTGGCGTTTTCTGTTTGGCTCGAGGTTGGTTGGTTGCCAAAAACTGGCTATAGGGACGCATGAATATGAATGTGAAACAAAACTGCAAGCTCGACCCATGCTCAAGGCCAACACAATACAATATGTTCCAGAGTCACATCACTCAAGCCGCTTCTTTATCATAGACGGCCTGCTGTGGACTTCTGGGACGTGCGAGCCTTTGTCGTATTTCGTAGCTCACCTGCGGGGTGACAGATGCAACCAATGTAGCATTGGCAAGATGAATCGGGGTGGGCTGAGCCATCTCCAGGTAGCATGCGTGAATTGGGTGACATGAACGACAGGCGCTGAAGGGCAATCCTCAACTCACGGTTTTTTGCTTGGCTCACGATGTAGCCTGATATTTTATAATGATGCTGGTTTCTGTAGCGTTTGTGCGACTAAGGAAATGGCAGTGCTGACAGGCGCTGTGAAAATGGCAGTCTGGAAGTTGAGTCAGTCATTCCGAACGTCTTCATATTATTTTGGCTTGTGGCTCTCTGCTTAGGAATGTCAAGTACATGAAAGCTGATTTTAGACGCGCTTTTGGTCTAAAATGCAAATACCCATGTGCAGGTAGGTCAACGACCATCTTTATTTGGATCCTTTGCGTGCATGTCGAGCGCATTTTGTCAGGCTGCGAGCGTTTCGACATGGTGCAGCCGGGGATCCCGGTGTCATGGTTTCGAAAAAAAGAGAGGCAACAAAACATGATACGGTATGCTAGTAATGACCCCATATTAGTCAACCCCAGTTTATTAATAGGGGGGTGTCCAACTGGGTTCAGTGGGGATTCATCACTTTTGCAGGGGAACACCCCCCCCAAATCAGATACAGGGGTTGATTCATATGGTGTCACAACTAATAAGCAGTTAGCACAAGCTTTAAGAGCGGCCGACCCTGGGACATTAGAGCACAAGGGTGCTCTCTCTAGCCACTAGTTTGCACAAGCCTGGCTTTGTTCATTTGTAGGTGAGGAGTTTGGTCGGCATCAGCCATTGCTGACATTGGTGCGTCGGAGTATAGCTTAGGTGATGGCTCTGATGTTGTCATTTCTATTTGTTTGCTTGAAGGGTTGGGACGGTCATCTGCGAGACAAAGCCCGGGTGGTTGAAGCTCAATCCTTATGCCAGTGTCCTACTAAGGTGCCCCACCAAGGTGTCCCACTAAGGTGTCCCACTACAGGTTCTAAGTTAGGATTAGGGATCGCCCCCCTCTCCCCTCCCTCTCCGAGCGAAGCCTTCTGGCAACGGCAGGGGCCAGGCGGGCAAGCCAGTCTTCCAGTGCGGCTGCTGCCAGAAGCCGATTCCGGAGCACGCTCCGGTGCGACCGGGTCGCAACGGCACCTTCTTGGACTGGGGAACAATGCGTACCAGATCGAACATCACAGAGCCGTTTGTTCACAATGCTGTCCTCCTTGTCGCGGGTTTGTGCAAACGGTTGCATTCGAGGCTCGCCGAAAATCTCTTTATGGCTGAAGTCTGCTTCGGGCTTTCAGACTTCTTGCTCTGCACCAGAGTTCAACTGGCTGGCTTGGAAGGGAGCTGTTGCGGAGCTGGTATCCAAATTTGCTTCTAAGGGGGCCAAACCAGGAGGTCTGTAAGCACACGGTTCAAGCTGAGCCCCACTTTTGGCGGCCTCTAGCGAGATGTCTTCAAGTTTGCGGTTTCAACGGAACCTCCACCAGCAATTTTGCCTCTTGGCACTCTCCGGAAAGTCTACCTGCCGAAATGTGTCCTTGCTCGTCTTGGTCCTGCATGTAGCCGAGAGCATCAATGTGGGATATCTGCCGATTGTGGCCCTTGATGATGCGGCAGGAAAGCCAAAAGGAAACCAGCCCTTCAAACAGTGCCATATGGCTTGATAGGAGCTCTTCAGAACTTCAGGTCAAGTTCTGTTCACGGACCTGTGGCAGAATCTAGTTGCAAAACGGGGGGGGGGGGAGGCTTTCGGTGTGCAGGTCTACATGCGTGACGATTCCACCTACTGCACGCCCGGCTGCAGGGAGACAGGCTCTGCGAAGCAGAGGCCCCAGCGATTGGGCCCAACTCTTGCCGTTTCTTTCTTGGTTGGGAGGGGAAGCCCCCCTACTAAGATAGACTACAGAGAAAAAAATCGGGGTACCCTTATTCCAAGCTCGCAAAGCTGGAGGACCTAGGCACCAGTCATGCGTGCCAGGTGTCTCCTTTTTCCTTTTTTTCGTGGAGCTCTGCGCGCAGGTGCATGCCAGAGGTCACTGAGAAGCCAGAGATCAAGGAGCTCAAGGAGGTGAAGGAGGTCAAGGAGGTCCGGAAAAACTCAGGCGCGCTCATCCGAGCGCATGTGGCCGCGGGTCAAAACCAATGGCACCATTTTGGGGTAGGTGCGCCACCCATTTTAGAACCTATTTTGGTGGGGATTGGGATGTTCACGGGATTGTGGTACGGGATTTTGATCCATGGCCATGTCATCACTCCTTCCTTCGCTTGTGCAAAAACGCCAGGTGCGTCGCTCGTCACGAGCAAGTCCCAATCTTCCCTGGCGACCCGCACGGAAGTCGCGGAGACGGAGGTCAGCCAGGAGGACGCCGACAGTGCTGGGCTCAGAGATTTTGGGGTCTGCCTCCAGTTTCATTGCGAGGGGGAGGTTCTTCAAGGAGTCCGTTTGTGTGTTGTGTTGTGTTGTGTTGTGTTGTGTTGTGTGCTTTGTGTGCGTGTTTTCCTTTTTTTCCCTTATTTTTATTTTTTGTGTGTTTGTGTGTTTGCGTGTTTGCGTGTTTGCGTGTTCGCGCGCGGGTGTGTGTGTGTGTGTGTGTGTGTGTGTGTGTGTGTGTGTGTGTGTGTGTGTGCGCGCGCGTGTCGCGCGCGCGTGCTCCCTGTCCCGCGCGCGCCTCCGATTTACGCGTGTCTCGCGGTGCCGCGCAGGCGCCACGCGGCGCTGCGCGCGCGTTCCCCGCGCGTTCTGCGCGCGCGCGCGCGCTGCGCGCCTCGCGCGCGCGCGTCGCGCTCCCGCGCGCGCGTAGCCGCGCGCAATCGCGCGCCTCTGCGCGTGTTGCGCCGTTCGCGCAGACGGGCGCGCGCCTCGCGCTGCATGCCTGTTGCCCGCGCGGAGGCGCGTGCCGGCGCGCGTCTTCGCGCGCGCGCGCTGCCGTTGGCGCGCCTCGCGCGCGCGCGTCTCGCGCGTTCATGCGCGCACCTGCGCGCGCTCTTGCGCCTGCGCGCGCTGCAGTGCTGCGCCGCGCGCGCGCGCCTGCGCGCGCAGCGCGCGCGCCCTGCGCGCCACGCAGCCCCGCGCGCGTGCGCGCAGTTCGGCGCGCGTCCCTGCGCGCGCGCGCGTCCCGCGCGTTTCGCGCCCTGCGCGCGTTCTGCGCGCGCGCTTCTGCGCGCGTTCGCGCGCCAGGCGCGCCTTCGCGCGTGCCCTGCGCGCCTTCATCGCGCGTCGGCCGCGCTCGCCACTTGCGCGCGCGTTCGCGCGCGTTCCGCCCCTGCGCGCCTCGCGCGCGCGCATCGCGCGTTCAGCGTCCCGCGCGGCGCGCCCTTCTGCGTTCTCGCGCGCAGTTCTCTGCGCGCAGCCTGCGCGCGCTCAGCGCATCTGCGCGCGTGCGTGCGTGCCCGTTGCGTTCATTCTTCCTGCGCAGCCCTGCGCGCGCGTTGCGCCGCGCGCGTTGCGCGCGCGTTCATGTTCGTACCCAGGCAGCGCGCGCGCGCGCGCCGCGCGCGCGTGCCTGCGCGTGCGCCTCGCGCGCGGCCGCGCGCCCGCGTCTCCTGCGCGCCCTCTGCGCCTTGCGCCTCGCGCTGCTTGCGCAAGGTTTCGGCGGCCAGAAACCCAAAGGCCGCGCCCCGGCCATTCTCCGAAACGTTGCACCGCGCAGTGCCGAGGAAGCCAACTGGGCGTCCTTGCGCGGCTCACGCAGCGCGTCATGGCCTGGGTGCCCAGCCGTGCAGCGGCGCGTAGGCGGCGCGTGGAGGGAAGTGCAGCCAACCAGCGGCGCAAAACTCGCACAATAAATTCTAGGTCCCCCACCTAGGTGCCCTTATTCTAACGCGAGCGTTTTGCGTCGTTTTTGCGGGCGAAAAGACGAGTCGAGTCGAGGTGCTTATCTAGGTCTAGGTGCCCTTTTTACCGTTTCTCTTTTGGTTGGGAGGGTTCCCCTACTAAAATAGACTGCAGAAGAAAGGGTACCCTTATTCTAACCTCTCTACTGGAGGACCTAGAATGGGCGTGGTGGTCCAAAAAGGGTAACCCCAAACAGGCTTGGCCTGGTAAAAGGACGAACTATGCGGTCCGATGAATGGTTTGGTTTTGAAACATACCGTACCCAATATGGCCATGAAATTTAATGGTGAAGCCCTTCAAAGTGGAACTGTTGGAATGTCGGGGCCCTAATTAAAATTCACACCCATCTGGTTGGTTTCCGTGTTTTCCATTCAAACACCCGCGGGAACCTTTTTGCGGACCGGCACCGCTCAGCCCAGCGGACGAGCCCCGAGGATGCGCTTTTGCAACGCATGGCCTCCAAGACCTGGGGCGCCCAGGTGCGGGTTGGGTAGGGGGGGTGGGGTTGGGTAGGGGATGTGGGTTCCACGTTTGCCAGAAGGAGAAGCAGGAAAGGGGGGAGTGGGGGTGAAGAAATGGGGCGGGGGGTGGGCGAGGGAAGATTTTGGTTGAATGGATGAGGTGCCATTATTTTTGTTCGTGAAATGCCCAGGCGTTTTGAGGCAAGATGAAGAATTCGGCAAGTGCACTACAGCGCAATTGCACCCTAGGACGCCCGAGGCATCACAGACCTGTCGCCTCAAGCTTCCTTGTGTTAGACGCTCAAAGTGTCTCCTCGAAGTTGCCGGTAGAACCCGCCAGCTCCTGAAAGCCAAGAAATCCGAGGAAGGGGGTTCTTCAAGGAAAGCAGAAGGGGCGCCACAGTCTTTTGGGAACCCATTTTTTGAGAGGCGGCCTCCTGAGGGCCAACTTTTTTTCTTAAAGGAACCATCGATTGGGGAGGTGGCATTTGGGTACCTGAACCCATTCTGCTTCCATTTCTTGATCCCAGCAGACCTCAGTGCCCTTCTCCCTTTTTCGCATTTTATTTGCAACATGCCAGAAACGTCGGCTACCGAAAAACAGAAGCGAGAAAACGGCGCCGGAACCCTCCTTCCCCAAAACACATGTTAGCTTTTCTCTTCTTTTTCCGCAACAGCTGAAAGCTTTGGGGTCTCAGCCCAGATAGGCTCCTGGGTGGTCCGGGGCGGCCCTGAGGTAAGGTTCCACGACGGTTCCAGCAGGGTTCCACCAGGGTTCCACGAGGTTCTGCGAGGGCTGCGGGGTGGTGCGAGCACTAACAGTAGCACCGCATGCTGTTGGGGATATCACCTGATCTTATGTTTTTGTTTTTTTTACAGAAGGATCCCCCCGCTAAAATCATCTCTCAAAAAACCGGCGTGTCCCTTGTTTTCACCTGGAAGTTCGGAGACTTTTTGGCCACCCCGAGGTGCTGCGCACGTACTCCTCCGGCGCCTTGTGGGGGA
>CAUJNA010003313.1:57500-102100 GCA_963377175.1 Effrenium voratum
AACACACAAACACACAAACACACAAACACACAAACACACAAACACACAAACACACAAACACACAAACACACAAACACACAAACACACAAACACACAAACACAAACACAAACACACAAACACACAAACACACAAACACACAAACACACAAACACACAAACACACAAACACAAACACACAAATACACAAACACACAAACACACAAACACACAAACACACAAACACACAAACACACAAACACACAACACACACAACACACACAAACACACACAAACACACACAAACACACAAACAACACAAACACACAAACACACACAAACACACACAAACACACACACAACACACACAAACACACACAAACACACACAAACACACACAAACACACACAAACACACACAAACACACACACACACACACACACACAAACACACACAAACACACACAACACACACAAAACACACACACAAACACACACAAACACACAACACACACAACAAACACACACACACACACAACACACACACAAACACACACACACACACACACAACACACACACAACACACACACAAAACACACAAACACACACACAACACACACAAACATACACACAAACACACACAAACACACACAAACACACACAAACATACACAAACACACACAAATAATAACACAAACATACAACATATAAATATAATATAATATAATAATATATAAATATATATAATATATAAATATTATAAATATTACATTAATATATAAATATTACATAAATATTAAATATATAAATATTATTAAATATTAAATAAAAAATATTAATAATAAATACATACAAAACATAAACATAATATATAAATATAAAAATATTATAAATATAATAAATACATAAATAAACACACAAATATAATACACAAACATCATCAAACATTACAATACACACAAACACACAAATACACAAACAAACACAAACACACAAACACACAAACACACCAACACACAAACAACAAATACACAAACAACAAACACAAACAACACACCTAAAAATATTAAAAATGAATACATAACATAAATCAATAATACATTAAAACATTAACAATTGAAAATTATTAAAAATACACAATAAACATATTATTAAATATTATTATAAAATATTAAAATATAATTAATATAATTAAATACTAATATTAATTAAATACAAATCTATAAAAATTAAATACATAAAATATTAAATATAATATACCAACATAATAAATACAATAATAATTAACATACTCCATTAAATACCAACATAATTAACATACAAACATTAATATATCAAATAATTAAACACACCAATATAATTAAATATAAATATACATTAAACATAACATTAACATATTAATAACAACTAACATACCAATAACTACACACATAACAAAACACTACACAAAACACTAACCAACACACACAAACACAATAAATATATTAACATAATTAAATACTAAATAATTAACATACTAATACACTAACATACTAACAAACAAACATAAACACACAAACACACAATAACATACAAACAAACAAACATACAACACAAATATATAAAATACAGCACAATAACAAACACGTATAAATACAAATACATATTAAAATACATAAAATAAACACAAAATAAATAATTATAACGTATAAATACATAAACATAAACATTAAACATAAATACATTACAAACAAAATACACAAACATACAAACATACAAATATTATACAAACATACAAACATATTAAACATAAATAAAACAACAACAACACAAAACACAAACACAAAAAAACAAACACAAACACAAACACAAAACAAAACACAAAAACATACAAACATAAATATAAACATAAAATAAACAACATAACTAAACACAACATAAAATAACATAAATATAACATAACATAAACATAAATACAAACACAAACACAACACAACACAAAACACACACAAACACACAAACACATAAACATACATAAACATAACAAACACAAAACACATACACAAAATAATACAAATACATAAAACATAAACATAAACACAAACATAACATAAACATGAACATAAACATAAACATAAACATAAACATAACACATACATATATAAACATAATAAACACAAACATAAACATATATATAAACACAAACTAAAATATTAACATAAACATATACATAAACAAAACAAAACATAACATATACATATATAACATATAAAAATATAAAACAATGATAACTAAACATACAAAATACAACAACAAACATATACAAAATATAAACATATAAAATTAAATATAAATACACATAACATAAACACAAACAATAAAATAAATACACAAACACAACATAAATACAAAACATAAACATAACATAAATATAAACATACAACATACAAACATACAAACATACAAACATACAAATACACAAACACATAAATACAAATACACAAAATACAAACAATAAAAACAAATTAATATATAAAATACAACATACAAATATAAAATAAAATATAACATACAAATACACAAACATACAAACATAAACATAAACATAACATAAATAATAAACATAAACATAAACATAAACACAAACATATAAACAAATAACAATAAATACATAAACATACAAACATAAACATAAACATAACAAACATACAACAAACATAAACACAAACACATTAAACGTACACACAAACATTAAACATAATAAATATATACACACAAACATACAAAATAATATAAACATAAATATACATACAAACATTAAATAAATAATAAATAATAAACACATAAAATATAAACGTATAATACAACATTATTATTTTAAAATATTAAATACACATATATACACATACATATTACAACATACACAAATATTATACATATATACACATAAATATAAACATAAAACATACATACACATAAATATAAATATAATAAACATAAACATAAAATAAATATAAATATAAATATAAATATAAATAAACATAAATATAAATATAAATATAAATATAATATAAATATAAATATAAATATAAATATAAAAACATAAATATAATATAAAATACAATATAAATATAAATATAAAATAAATATATAAATATAAACATAAAAATACAAAACACAAAAACACATAAATACAAACACAAACAAACACATATAAACATTAAACATAAATAAACATAACATAAATACATAAAACACAACATAAACAAACATAAACATAAATATAATATAAACATACACATAATATGATAAATATAAATATGACAAAGAAATATAATATAAAATATATAATATATAAATATACAATAAAACAAAGACAATAAGATAAAAAACATATAAATAGGTGATAAGATATACAATATATACATATACATATTATAAGATAACATACATAAAATAATAATAATAAAATATACACATACATAAACATAAACATATTAAACATAAACATAAAATAAAATAAGCATAAAATAACATAAACATATAACATAACATAACATAAAAACAAAATATAAATATAAAATAATAAAATAAAATAAATACAAATATAAAATATAAAATAATATAAATATAAATATAAATATAAACATAAAATAAATACAAATATAAATATAAATATAAATATAAATATAAACATAAATATAAATATAAATATAAATATAATATATAAATATAAACATAAATATAAATATAAATACAAATATAAATATAAATATAAATATAACATAAACATAAATATAAATATAAATATAAATATATAAAATAAATAAATATAAAATAAATATAAATATAAATATAAATATAAATATAAATATAAATACAACATAAATATAAATATACACAAATAAATATAAATATAAATATAAATATAAATATAAATATAAATATAAATATAAATATAAAATAAAATATACAAAATAACACAAATAAAATACAAATATAAATATATAAATATATAAATATAAATATAAATATAAATATAAATATAAATATAAATATAAAATAAAATAAATATAAAATAAACATAAACATAAATACAAATATAAATATAAATATAAATATAAATATAAATATAAATACAAATATAAATAAATATAAATATAAATATAAATATAAATATAAATATAAATATAAACATAAATATAAATATAAATATAAACATAAATAATAAATATAACATAAACATAAACATAACATAAATACAAACATAAACATATAAATAACAAATAATATAAATATAAATATAAATATAAAATAAAAATAACAAACATATAAATATAACATAAATAAATATAAATATAAATATAAAACATAAATATATAAATATAAATATAATATAAATATAAATATAAATATAAATATATATAATATAAATATAACATAATATAAATATAAAAATAATATAATGAAACATAAATATAAATATAAATATAAATATAAATATAACATAAACATAAATACATAAATATAAATATAAATATAAATATAATATAAATATAAATATAAAATAAATATAAATATAAATATAAATATAAATATAAATATAAATATAAATATATAACATATAAATATAAATATAAATACATAAATATAAATACATAAATATATAAATATAACATAAATAAATAAATATAAACATAACATAAACATGCATGTTAACAAAAACAAGACAGACAACATAACATATAAATATAAATATAAATATAAGTAAATAAACATAAACAAATAAACATAAACATAAATACATAAACATAAATATAAATACAACATAATAAAATATACAAACATAAACATAAAATAAAATAAAATAAATAACATAAATTTAAATATAAATATACCATAAACAAATACAAATATAAATATAAAATAAACATAAATATAAATATAAACATAAACATAAACACAAATAATAAAATAAACATAAACATAAATACACAAATAATAAATATAACATAACGATAAACATAAACATATAAATATATAAAATAAACATAAACATAAACATACAAATACAAACATACAACATACAATATACAATAATACAAATATACAAACATAATAAACATATACCTATAACATAACATACATAATAAACATACACACATACATATATAAATATATAACATATAAAAATAATACACACAAACATACAAACATACAACATACAAACACACAAACATAACACATACAAACATACACACACAAACATTACACAAACATACACACACAAACATACAAACACACAACATACAAATAAACACAAACATACAAACATACAAACACACAAACATATAAAATACAAATATACAAATATATACAAACATACAAACATACAAACATACAAACATACAAACATAACAAACAAATAATAAGTACAAATATACAAACATACAAACATACAATACATACAACATACATACAAATACACAAACATATAAAACATAATAAACATACAAACATACAAACATATAAATACAACACAAAAAACAAACACAACACATACAAACACACAACATACACAAATCACAACACACAACATACAAACATACAAACAACATACAAACAACAACATACAAACATACAAACATACAAACATACAAACATACAAACATACAAACAACATACAAACATACAAACAAAAACAAACAAAAACAAAAACACAACAAAAACACAAAAATACAAATACAAACATAAACATAAACAAAAACACAAAACAAACATAAACATAAATAAAATTTAAAATACTAAACCTAAACAAACATAAATTAAATATACTAAACACAAACATAAACACATAAACAAACAAAGATAAACATACAAACAAACAAAATAAAATACAAACACAAGCAAGCACAAGAAGCACAGCACAAGCATAGACAAGACAAGAAGACAAGACAAGACCATAACAAGACAAGACAAGATTAAAAGTATAACAGCACACAAGCAACAAGACAAACACAAACACACAAACAAGACAAGAAAGATAAAACATAAGACATGAAGTGCATACATGGGTGACATGATAAGATAAGTATTATTAAGTGATAAGATAAGAATATGATAGATTAATACACATAATATACAATAAGATACAAATAAGATTAGAAGATAATGATATACAAATACATAAGTATAAAGACAGCAGATACATAATGTGACAAGATAACAGAAGATAGATAAGCATAAGATAAGTAAAATATAAAGACAGATAAGATATAAAAAGATAAAGCCGAATAAATATTAAAAACATAAAATAAATTGAAAATTAAATACAAACATAAACATAAACATAAACATAAACATAAACATAAACATAAACATAACATAACATAAACATAAACATACATAATATTAAACATAACACAAAAACAAACATAACATAAATAAGATAAAGTAAAACATAAATAAACATAAACATAAACATAACAAACATAAACATATTAAACATTAAATATTAAACATAAACATAACATTAGTATTGCATAAATACAAACAAGTATTAATATAAGTGATGGCAAACATAAACATAAATAAACATAAACATAAACATAAACATAACATAAAAATATAAATAAACATAAACATAAACATAAACATAAACATAAACATAAACATATAACATAAACATAAACATAAACATAAACATAAACATAACAACATAAACATAAACATAAACATAAACATAAATATACAGAAATAAACATAACATAAACATAAACATAAATATAAAAATAAACATAAACAACATAAACATAAAACATAAACATAACACAAATAAACATAAACATAAATAAACACAAACACAACAAAACACACATAAACATAACACACAAACATAAACATACAAAAACACAAAAAATACACAAACAATAAACATAAATATTTACACAAAAACACACAATAAAGATACATAAAGTAACCAAAAAAAAACACAAACCACACAAACATATACAAACACACACACAAAAATCATACACAACAAAATAACATAACATACACACACACACACACACAAACACACACACAACACACACACACACACACACAAACATACACACACATAAAGTATATACATTATTAAATATATAAAATATACATGTAAAAACACACAAAACACACAAACACACACATACAAATATACACATATACAAAGATACACACACATAAAACGTACACAATACACACACAAAAAAACACACACACACACATACAACACACATACACACACACACACAAACACATACACAAACACAATACACACATATATACAAAACACACACACAACACACACAAACACACACACACACAAACACACACACAAACACACACACACACACACAAACACACACAAAAATATACACAAATAAACATAACAAAACAACAACCTATTAAATAAACAAACGACAAATACACACACCAATACATAACATACATAAAAATACACAAAAAGTAAAACATACAATATACACACAAAATACACAAACATACACACACACAACATACAAAACACACAACACACAAAAACATATTATACATACAAATATACACATACAAACATACAAATACACATATAACAAATACATATATACAAATATAAACACATAAACATACAAACATACACAAACACACACACACAAACACAAACACATACACACACACACACACACAACACAGATACAAATACACAAACATACAAACATACAAACAACACACACAACATAACACAAAACACACAAACACACAAACACACAACACACACAAACACACACACAACACACACACAACACACACAACACACACACAACACACAAACATACACAACACACACATACACACACACACAACACACACATGAACACACATACACAAACATACACAAACACACACAAACACACACAAATACACACAAATACACACACACACACACAAACACAACAAAACACACACAAAACACACAAACAACACAAACACACACACACAACATAAACACACATACAGACAAATATACACACAAACACACACATACACAAACACACACATACACAAACACAACATAACACAAATACACACACATATGACAACACATACAAACACACATACAATACACAAACACACATACACAAAGCACATACAAAACACACACACACACAAACACATACACATATATAAACATACACAAAATACAAATACACAAACATACACACATACACACACATAAACATATATACACACACATACAATACACAAACACAACACACAAACACACAAACACACAAACACACAAACACACAAACACACAAACACACAAACACACAAACACACAAACACACAAACACAAAAACACACAAACACACAAACACACAAACACACAAACACACAAACACACAAACACACAAACACACACAAACAAACACAAACACACACACACAAACACACACAAACACACACAAACACACGCAAACACACGCAAACACACACACACACACACACACGCGCGCAGACACACACAGACAGACACAGACGCACAAAAGAACAAGCATGCAAGCACATATAGCCTTATTGTGGCCAGGTGGACCACTACTTGCACAAGGATGTCTCGTACCCTTCCAGCATGACACCTCGCTCGGACGGGGATGGGTCCCACGTCTGTGCAGTTCCACATTCTGAAAAGCACCTTGGTCGCCCTGCCAGGACGGAGTGGACATTTTGGAAGTTCCCTTCTGCGTCTATTGAGGCGTCGCATCGATCTTCGTGCGATGCGTCGGCTGTAATTAGCAAACGCAGGAAGGCAAAGCGCTGGCAATCAGTTGTCCTGGTTGCGATGCTTGCCGGGCTTGGCCCGCCATTTACAACAAATCGCAGGCAGTATCCATAGGGTGTAGCCAACTCCACAAGTGATGAGATGGATTTCAAAGCCTTGGAGGCAATGGTGTGATGCCGCTTGGGGTAGGGACTGCCTTTTGCTCGACAGGCAGTTGGCAGTCTTGGGAACCCGAAAGCCCCGGCTCATGCTGACCGAGAGCCCACTTCGCGTGGCACGGTACCCTGCCGAAGAGGCTTTCTTTTTACAGAATTCGTGGGCAGACATGCCATTGCGCGTTGAGGAGATGCCTTATTGGCAGTGGTGTGAGACGAGCACCTCAGTCCCGCTTGCATCAAGAAGATGCCTGTCTCGTCTGGTTGGATTTCACAGGGACGATTTACTATTTGCAGCAAGTTCCTGTCAGGTTTGAAGAGCGGATGCGGCAGTGACAATCTGATAGGCAGATCTGGCAGTCGAAATAGTTTTAGATAGATGAGATGGTCTTCACAGTTTCTCATACCTCAGGTGTCCTTGCATTGCGCAGTCTGGGGGAGAATGGCATATCTCTGTCACTGCAAGCTCGCAGTGAACCAAGCGTGCAGCCGACCCGGCGGTTTTGTACAGTAGCGGGAATGACAACTCTGACTAGCGTCCACACTTGGCATCCATATTGCGCAGGCGCGCATGCCAGGTGTGGCGGAAGGTCGAGTTGAGCAGTTGCCCTATGAGCGTCTGCATCTGAATCTGCTCGATTTTGTTTGCGCGTCAAGCGGACTTGAAGGCGACCCGTATTCATCCGAGGCCGTCCTTCTTGCAACTGGTGTGGCCTGGACAATTCAGGTTGAGAGCCGTGGTATCCATGCGGAGCGGCTGCGAACCGTTTTGACGCACAGCTGTTGTCAATGTCAAACAAGGCTTCAAGAGTCCACTTCTTTACATGGCCGTGGGTCAAAACCCTGTACCCCTGGTCAACATCAAAATAGGTGGCAAATGGATGTTTATCCACCCCAAAATGGAGCCACTGGCTGTGGGTCAAAACCAATGGTACCATTTTGGGGTAGGTGAATTCACCACCCATTTTAGTCTATTTTAGTGGTTGGGTTGGGATGTTCACCGGATTTTGGTACGGGATTTTGACCCATGGCCACTTCTTTACATGGATGCCAAGGCTCATAGATCACCAACACTTGATGCTTTCTTTCAACTCATAGCTGCAGAGTATCTCGATCGCCTTGTGCCGATTGGTGCACAGATGGCCATGAGATGAGGTGCTCATGCTGACGCTAGACGGCGGTCAAACAAGCGAGAGAGAGAGAGAGAGAGTGAGAGAGACAGAGAGAAGAGAGCCACCATCCAGATGCAGCACATGGCCGCCATCTGAAAATGTGAATCGCCATTGCTCCTATTTATCTCAAGCATTGCAGCTGCGCGTCATTCAGCCATAAGTTAAGGCGGCCTCAGCGTGCCCTCCCCGCGAGATGTTTGTGGGGGAGAGACATGGGTTGGTCTCGAAACGGGATATGGCCCAGCCAACTCCATTTTGGCAGTTTTCTTTTGGCTACTTCCATGTAAAAGCTTCCAAAAAGCGGGGGTTTCCTTTGGTTGCCCTTTTCACCAGCATTGGAAAGAGCGAGACCCACATGGAACTCAGAGCGTTTGCCATGGACTCGGAATTCAAGTGCAGACTTCGATGGAGAAGAAGCCGGCCGCCTCAGAATCGCAAAATTCCAGGGGTTGATTCCGGATTCTTTTCAACCTTCGTTCTTTCCAAAAGTCGGCCGTTTTCCCCTGGGTTTCCTGAGGTTTTCTAGAAAGAAGGATCCGGAAAGAATGGGGAAGGTACCCCTAGACAAATTCGGGGGTCTTTTCCGGGGTGCTTAGATGATCCACCTGGACCTGAACACTGGGTCCAGTGGCAAAGGTCATAATTTGAATGGCCACATTGTTTCTTCAACGAGCTCTGTTTTTGCATCGTTTCTGTAATTTGAGGCGCGTGAGATTGCGAGAAGTGCAGCCTTTAGATGATGACGGTGATGACGAAGGTGCGGGGACTTGTTGTCACTTTCGGAGCGACAAAGTGAGACCATCTCATCATGGTTGTGGAATATTGGGTTTTAGGTTGCCACTTTCTGTCATGTCAAGGGAACCTCCTTTGGAGTGGCGATCCGGAGGTCGCTGCCAATTTCGTGATTCGGGATTTAATCACATTTTCGGGATTCGGGATTCGGGATTCGGGCCTCGAATCACATTTTCGGCATTCGGCATTCGGGATTCGGGACCCGAATCACATTTTCGGGATTCCCATTCTCGGGATTCGGGATTCGGGATTCGGGATTGGGGATTCGGGACTGGGAAGGCCCCATCCTCAGATTCGGGATTCATGATTCGGGATTCGGGATTTGGGATTCGGGACTCGAATCACATCTTCGGGATTCGGGATTGGGGATTCGGGACTGGGAAGGCCCCATCCTCAGATTCGGGATTCATGATTCGGGATTCGGGATTTGGGATTCGGGACTCGAATCACATCTTCGGGATTCGGGATTGGGGATTCGGGACTGGGAAGGCCCCATCCTCAGATTCGGGATTCATGATTCGGGATTCGGGATTTGGGATTCGGGACTCGAATCACATCTTCGGGATTCGGGATTCGGGATTCGGGATTCGGGGATTCGGGATTCGGTACTCGAATCACATTTTCGGGATTCGGCATTCGGGATTCGGGACTGGCACCATCGATTCGGGATTCGGGATTTGGGACTCGAATCACATTTTCGGGATTCGGGATTCGGGATTCGGGATTCGGGACTGGAATGGCTTCATCCTCAGATTCGGGATTCGGGATTCGGGATTCGGGATTCGGGATTCGGGATTCGGGACTGGGAAGGCCCCATCCTCAGATTCGGGATTCGGGATTCGGAATTCGGGATTCGGTACTCGAATCACATTTTCGGGATTCGGGATTCGGGATTGGGGATTCGGGACTGGAATGGCCCCATCCTCAGATCGGGATTCGGGATTCGGGATTCGGAACTCGAATCACATTTTTGGGATTCGGGATTCGAGATTCGAGATTTGGGACTGGGAAGGCCCCATCCTTGGATCCGGGATTCGAATTCGGGATTCGGGATTCGCGCGCGAATCACATTCTCGACCAGCGTCTCCGGATCTCGTCTCCTCCTTTGAGTGACAGTAGCTATATTTGAGAATGCGAGCTACTTTGGTATCACAGAAGCACTATTTTCCACAACCGTGCTCTGAATCTCTTCAGGTGGTGCAAAGTCTTTGATGCTTCAAGAGGTTTGGTTTTTTGTTGGCGGGGGGGGGGATTGGAAACCAGATGTCTCATCAAAAAAGACATGTCGTTTGGGTAGTGTTTGGCTCACTTTTCTTTCTTCTTTTAAATGTTGGGACTAGAACCTATTTTAGTGGGGATTGGGATGTTCACTGGGGGTACGATTTGGCTTTTGACCCATGGCTATGTGATCCTAAGGGCCACAGACAGCTGATCGGCAGGCACTTTGGCCCCCAGCAGGACGGGCTGGTTGAGGTCTGGTCCCACTTCCGCGCCGGTTGGGGGCTTTTCAGTCGAAGCCGGGGCGACTATCGTCGACGGAATTGGCCGGTTCACGTGGGACGAAACGCAACAAAGCATCCCTGGCCTGAGGAAACATTGGGCACTTCTGCTCGAAGGTTTCGTAGGTCCCTTCGGTTTGTCGGAGCCCGCGCGGAAGTTTCGGTGTTTCGTTCTGTGAAGCAGCGATCAAGAGCGAAGGCGCAATAAACTGGGCGCGACGAAAGCACTAGTTGACTGCTGCTGCAGACGGACCAAAATGCATGAGGTGGTTTCTCCCAGAAATGTTAGGCTTTCTTCCGTCCCAACTGGTGCAAGACTGTGTCCAGTATGTCATGACTAAATTTGGTTTTGAATCGCACCACCCTGTTCTATTGATTTAGGCTCTTAAAGGAACCGCTGCCTTGGTTCTTGCATTTTCTCCGCGCTTCCCCTTTGCTTGTCCCTTCCTTGCTCCCGGCTTGGCTATTGCTCTTTTGGGCGGGAATCCTCGCTTGCTCTCCGCTCTCTCCGCAGTTCTGGGGGCCGCTCGGGTAGCTTTTTGCGCGCTCGCGTTCTCCCTTTAGGGCGGAAGAACATACCAGTTTCCAAAGCCAGAGCGGCGGAAATCTGTGTGGGACGCGATAGTGAGGTGAGCAAGAACAGCCAGTTGAGCGAACAGGGGCAGAGCTGGGCTACTCTCCTGTCCACGTGCCACGGAACCCACCGTTTCTCTATCTAGGGGACCACTCTCCTGATTTTCGGGTGTCCCCAGAGCCAACTACTGGGGAACGCCGTACCCATGTCCATTTGGTCGTGTCTTTTTTGGAGGGCGCCCCGTTTGAGTTGGTTTAGAGGAGGACACCTCTGAGGGTTCGGAACAGTCGCGTCTGAGTCAGGACTCCACCCCAGCGTCCCCCAAGTGGGGTGAAGGGCGTTGGGTCCTCGGCTGGTTGAATTCCCAGACAGATGTGAAGAGGTCAGAGATGTGAAGCCAGCGGCAACTGCAACTGGGAGTTGGATGACAAAGCCACGGGAAGGCCATCTAGTCTCGGGGGGGAACTGCAGGTCGCAGCTGTGTTTTGAATGTGTCAAGCCCACCCAAACACGCCTGGAAAACAGCCCCGAACAAATCCAGCGCTACCAATGTAAAACGGAGCACGTCCACCTAAGACTACGGGATTGACTCGGAATCAACACTTTTGGTGGAACCCCCACTAGCACTGCACCACCCCAAGACTCCTTAGGTTCCTCAGATTTTTGAGGGGTCTGCACTTTCCTTGGGCTTTTCCTACACTGCCTCAGACTAACAGCCGGAAGCTCCCAGAAGGCCGATCCTGCAAATGGATCACCAAGTCTTCCAAAGGGTGGGAGCTTCCATGTTAGTCTGCCCACCCAACCCCCACCCCACCCCCCCCCCCCACCCCACCCCCACCAGGAGGGTGGGCGCCCCAACGACCCCACCCCGCCCGAGCCAAGGCCGTGCCGCCCCCCCCGGGCTTTGGCCCTCCGGCGCCGCCGCCGCGGCTGCCCGCGCGGGCGCCGAAGGCGGCCTTTGAGGAGGCCTCCACGTCGACGCGTCCGGTCGCGGGCTGGGTGGCGCGGTGGGTTGGGGCGGTGGGAGGCCGAGAGTTGGGGGTCAGGACCTGAAAAAAGTCCGGGAACAACAGGGGTGGGGGGAAGTGCGAGCAAAGCATGCTAGCTGTAGCCAGGGAAAATTCTGGATTGTTCACTCTTGAGGAATCTTAGAATGATGGATGGGGGTCAGAACCAAAGAAATGCGGGAACGACTGGGGGGGGGGGGCAAAGTTAGCTGTAGCCAGGGGAAATTCTGGATTGTTCATCAGTGAGAAATCTTACAGGGGGTCAGAACCAAAGAAATGCGGGAACGACTGGGGGGGGGGCAAAGCTAGCTGCAGCCAGGGGAAATTCTGGATTGTTCATCAGTGAGAAATCTTACAGGGGTCAGAACCTAAGAAGTGGGGAACGACTGGGGGGGCAAAGCTGGCTGTAGCCAGGGGAAATTCTGGATTGTTCATCAGTGAGAAATCTTACAGGGGGTCAGAACAAAAGAAATGCGGGAACGACTGGGGGGGGGGGGGCAAAGCTAGCTGTAGCCAGGGAAAATTCTGGATTGTTCACTCTTGAGGAATCTTAGAATGATGGATGGGGGTCAGAACCTAAGAAATGCGGGAACGACTGGGGGGGGGGCAAAGCTAGCTGTAGCCAGGGAAAATTCTGGATTGTTCACTCTTGAGGAATCTTAGAATGATGGATGGGGGTCAGAACCAAAGAAATGCGGGAACGACTGGGGCAAAGTTAGCTGTAGCCAGGGGAAATTCTGGATTGTTCATCAGTGAGAAATCTTACAGGGGGTCAGAACCTAAGAAATGCGGGAACGACTGGGGGGGGGGGCAAAGCTAGCTGTAGCCAGGGGAAATTCTGGATTGTTCATCAGTGAGAAATCTTACAGGGGGTCAGAACCCAAGAAGTGCGGGAACGACTGGGGGGTGGCTGGCTGTAGCCAGGGGAAATTCTGGATTGTTCATCAGTGAGAAATCTTACAGGGGGTCAGAACCTAAGAAATGCGGGAACGACTGGGGGGGGGGCAAAGCTAGCTGTAGCCAGGGGAAATTCTGGATTGTTCATCAGTGAGAAATCTTACAGGGGGTCAGAACAAAAGAAATGCGGGAACGACTGCAGGGGGCAAAGCTAGCTGTAGCCAGGGGAATTTTTGCATTGTTCATCAGTGAGAAATCTTACAGGGGGTCAGAACCTAAGAAATGCGGGAACGACTTGGGGGGGGGGGCAAAGCTAGCTGTAGCCAGGGGAAATTCTGGATTGTTCATCAGTGAGAAATCTTACAGGGGGTCAGAACCTAAGAAATGCGGGAACGACTGGGGGGGGGGCAAAGCTAGCTGTAGCCAGGGGAAATTCTGGATTGTTCATCAGTGAGAAATCTTACAGGGGGTCAGAACAAAAGAAATGCGGGAACGACTGCAGGGGGCAAAGCTAGCTGTAGCCAGGGGAATTTTTGCATTGTTCATCAGTGAGAAATCTTACAGGGGGTCAGAACCTAAGAAATGCGTGGAACGACTTGGGGGTAATAGCTGTAGCCAGGGGAAATTCTGGATTGTTCATCAGTGAGAAATCTTACAGGGGGTCAGAACCTAAGAAATGCGGGAACGACTGGGGGGGGGGGCAAAGCTAGCTGTAGCCAGGGAAATTTCTGGATTGTTCATCAGTGAGAAATCTTACAGGGGTCAGAACCTAAGAAATCCGGAACGACTGGGGTGGGGGTGAACCTAAGAATTCCGGGAACGACTGGGGGGCGCAAAGCTAGCTGTAGCCAGGGAAAATTCTGGATTGTTCATCAGTGAGAAATCTTACAGGGGGTCAGAACCTAAGAAATCCGGACGACTGGGGTGGGGGTGAACCTAAGAAATCCGGGAACGACTGGGGGGCGCAAAGCTAGCTGTTGCCAGGGACAATTCTGGATTGTTCATCAGTGAGAAATCTTACAGGGGGTCAGAACCTAAGAAATCTATAGCCAGTGAAAACTCTGGATTATTTGTTATTGAGGAATAATAGAATGATGGATAATGATGGATGGGGGTCAGAACCTAAGAAATCCGGGAACGACTGGGGGGGGGGGGGGGCGGGGGGAGCCAAGCTAGCTATAGCCAGTGAAAATTCTGGATTACTTGTTATTGAGGAATCTTAGAATGATGGATGGTCAGAACCTAAGAAATGCGGGAACGACTGGGGCGGGGGGAGCTAAGCTGCTATAGCCAGTGAAAACTCTGGTTTATTCGTTATTGAGGAATCTTAGAATGATGGATGGGGTCAGAACCTAAGAAATGCGGGAACGACTGGGGGAGGGGGGAAGCTAGCCATGGCCAGTGAAAATTCTGGATTATTCGTTGTTGAGGAATATTAGAATGATGGATCGGGGTCAGAATTAAGAAATCCGGGAACGACTGGGGGGGGCTATAGCCAGTGAAAATTCTGGATTATTCGTTATTGAGGAATAATAGAATGATGGATAATGATGGATTGGGGGTCAAAACCTAAGAAATCCGGGAACGACTGTGGGGAGCTAAGCTAGTTATGGCCAGTGAGAATTTTGGATTATTCGTTGCAACTGAGGAATAATAGAATGATGGATAATGATAGATGGGGGTCAGAACCTAAGAAATTCGGGAACGACTGCGGGGGGAGCTAAGCTAGCTACAGCCAGTGCAAATTCTGGATTATTCGTTATTGAGGACTCTTACAATGATGGATGGGGGTCAGAACCTAAGAATTCCAGGACCGACTGGGGGGGGGGGGGGGAAGGCGGGAAAAGGGGCAGAGCCTTCAATTGTCCCTTAGCTTCTGGAAGAGAGCAAACTCTGCTTGACATGACTTTCACAAAGCGTCTTATGCAAGTTTCTGGGCTTAGCCACACCTTTTGAGGACCGACCCATGCTCCGGTCCATTCTACTGTTGCCAACTCAATTGTGTGTTCTGGTTCAAAAGGGAGACGTGAAACACAGCAACAATTGTTTGGGAAACAAAATGGGGGACCTCTCCAAATGGTTGGTTTCCTTGGTATCCTCAAAAAGAAGACCCGCCTTTTTGCCGGCACCCTTGTCACCTTAAGACCATGAAAGAAAAAGCCAAAGTCGCATGTTTGCTCGCACGCATTAATTTTCCAGTTTATTTCTGCGTTCCTTCTAAACTTCCTTTGATGAGATTCATTCTCCGGCCTTTTCCTAGGCGTTTTAGTTTCCTGGTAGTTTTGGACGTGTTGGGCGTTCTAAGTGGTTTCTAGGAGTTTTGCGCGACCCCCGAGCCCAAAAAGCGTCTTTTTCTGATTTGCGGGCGTTTGCGGGGCTTTGGATCCGAACCCTGCTATCTTAGATGGATACAGAGAAAGGACAAACAGACAAAATATATTTCACCAAGGTCAGCTAGCTAGCCAGATAGACAGGTAGATTTAGAGGATACGCAGGAAGCTCGGTAGATAGATGGGTAGGTGCGTTGATGGAGTAATAGGAAGCTAAAAATAGAGATATAGAGAGATTCAGGGATATAGAGGGAGAGACAGCAAGATAGCGAAATAGATAGCTAGCAAGATTTATAGATAGAGAGATAGCGAGATAGCAAAAGAGCGCAGTAGAGACATAAAGGGGTAGAGAGATGGAGAGATAGACAGGTAGAGAGACTGATGGATAGAGAGTCGATAGGTAGATAGGTAGCGAGAGAGAGAGAGAGAGAGAGTGAGAGAGACACATAGCAAGACAGATAGATCGATAGCTAGATAGACTGCCGGGTAGATGGAAAGAAGCAGAGGTACATAGGTAGATAGAAAGATAGAAAAAGGAAAGGAGAAAGAGAGAAGGAAAAGAAGAGAAAGCGAACGAGAAAGAGACATATAGAAAGATAAAAAGAAGAGAAGAGAAGAGGAAGGAAAGCGAAGAGCAAGAGAAAGAGAAAGAGACGCAGCAAGAAGCGGAAAAAACCAAAAAACAGATAAAGGGAGAGAGATTGAAACAAATATATAGTGCATACGTTTTTGAAACTTCCGAAGAGAATCACGTTTTGAACCCTTTTCAAATCTTCCCCAAGAGCGATCAAGCCTTAAGTGTCTTTACATTATTTCCACGTGTAAGCGTTCCTACGTGCGAGCGTTCCCTCAAGCTGACTCCAAGCGTTCGCTCCCGGGTGCTCCCAGTTGCTCCCAAGTGTTCCCAACTTGAGCCACAATCAAAACCCGGGCAGATGAAGGTTAGTAAGGGACAGTCCCAGCCATAGATAGTTGCAGCTTAATTCTTGGAGCATGGTTTTAATTGTCACTCACTCTTCCAAGCGTTCGCAAGTGTCCAATGCCTGGGATCGGATTCCTTCTGGGGCTGGGGGGGAAGGGAGGGGGGGGGGGCGCCCAAGTTCGCCCTAAACGCTTTCCGCAGTTTTTTTGTTGGGCCCCTCCCTCCCCTCCCCTCCTCCTCCCTCCCCTCCCTCCCTCCCTCCCTCCCTCCCCCTCCTCCCTCCCCTCCCTCCCCTCCCTCCCCCTCCGCCCCTCCCCGAGTTCCAACTGGCAGGCCGGGCCACCGCCCAGCCAGGCGCCGCGGAAGGGGCCGCGGTCCCGTGCCAAGGGCCCGGAACCTCGGCGGTTTCCACTGGGAACTGGGGTAGACTGAGGATACGTCTTACATTTGACCAGTGACTCAAAGTGAAGCAAGCAACATATACATTCTACAACTGGGCCTAACTCTATGGGAAGTGACATCGAAAGAATGCCGGGTTTGGTGAAAGTTTCTTCTTGATTCCGGCAGGGGCATGGGGGGACTTTCTTTCTTTGAGCACAACTCAAGCCTGCCCATGTCTATGGTAGGGCAGCCAAGTTTTGCAGGGATGGCAGAGTGAGTGCCGTGCATGCTATTGGATGGTCCTGATCCTTACGAGCTTCCCAGGATTCCTGTCAAAAGCAGGGCCCAAAGTAGACCAAAGTCACTCAGCAATCTACTTGATTGCCGTCCGCAATCCTCCCCACGTGTGCGTTGTTTGGAGGGCCATAGTTGTTTTTTTCGTTTCGATTGGATTCGGGATTCCACTCTGAAACATGAGCTCTCACTGGAAGCGGTCGCACTTGTGTATATCATATCATGATTCCAAGAGAAAGCAAGGCCCGGTTTGTTGGAGCAACATCTTTTCTATCATTATTAAATAAACATCTTTCTCATTTCTGTGTTTCAGGGGGTTCCTTGTTCAGGGAGCACCAACAGAATGATTTTTTCTTCCCCACAACGGTGTAAACATGTTTACACGGAGCGGCCTAAGCCTTGAGGCCGACGCCAGAGGGCCAAGCCCTTGTTGGCCAAGACCAAAGCCGCTGGGCTGGAGAGCGACGACAGCTCGGAGGAGGAGCCGTTGTGGCGGGGCCTTCTTCTGGTACCTGGGCTAGTGACTACCATTGATTGAGGACTTTCTGGTGGCTTCTGTTTTGGGGGGTTTCCTTTCAGAATACGGAGTCTCAGCTGGATACTGGGTGAATCTAGTTCCTGTTGTTGCAACTTTAAACTGAGACATCTATGCGGCATGCGTGTTTTAGCAATAGTTGCTGGCCTGACCATTGGTCAAGAATCCTCGAGGAGAAGCCGAAAGCGGCGCCGGCGCAGGCGCTCCCGCGGTTTCGCCTCCGGCATTCATTTGCACTGAGCTACAATCAATGGACGAAATCCTGCACCAACTAAGAACATATGGGAAACCATTGTTTGTTGGTATTTACAGGCCAATCATCATCCGAGGGTTTATCAGGTGTTGCGAAATGGATTTTGTCCATCCGCAGTCTCACCGTGTGGCTCCGTGTCAGCCTCAAGTGGGGCTTTTCGATTTTGGAATGCAGGCCTTTCGCCTTTCTTGGTTTAGCCTTCCTTCTAGGTTAGCATTCAGGAAGTGGAATTCTCAGTTTTGAGAGGCGTGCTGTTGTGTGTCGCTGGTTTTGTGGCAGGCACCGGCGGCACCGCAGGAGGAGCTTGGATCGATCGGTGACTGTTGCCTGATTTTCGCCAGGGCCCCCCGCACTGTTTGGCGAAAATTGCCTGGTGGATTCCCTTTGCCCCATCAGACATCCCAGTTGATCCGAAGCCGCCAGCGCGCAAGCGCGCGCAGTCGGCAGGACTCGGGAGGATTCCTCTCAACGCTGTGGAAAGGCGCTACAGCCGCAATGGGCGTGGTGAGGCGCGCCAGATGGGAATGAGGCAGCTTGTGTCGTCAAGATAGTTAAAGCCATGTTCCTTTCTTTTGAGTAAACCTACCCCTTTTTGGGTATGTCTCAGGGCACCTCTTTTTGTTGATGGTTTGAAAGGGAAACCAGAGGGAAGCTGCCCATCCAAGGGTTTTGCTGGAGGATGACAAGTTGCGCAAGATGGTCTCTCCCACTTGAAGGCTGCAATGAATTTCGTAGACTCGTGATCTGCTGTTTGTGCTCCGGTTGCCCCACCCACACTGTGCTCATTTTTTCCGCGGCTCACGTGCTGTGCCAGTGACATTGTCACGGCCATCAATGCGGAGAGCGACTCCGAGGAAGGGGTGCAATGGCAAGGGTCAACGGGTTCTAAGGAACGGGTTCCCATCGCTAGCAAAGGGCGTTTTTGTTTGATGTGCGTCGCATCCGCTGTCGGGCCCCATTTGTTGGAACCCATTCAACTGGGCCGCCCAAGTGTCGGGGCAGGTTGCTGCAAGTTTTGAAGAAGATGACGCCAGGAGGACAAGCCTGCTGAATCGGCAGCTGGAGGCGGGTGAAGATTCCTGGGCTCCCCATCTCATGGCAGTTGGAGACAGGTGCAGAGCAGCCCAAAGACAAGGCAGGCGGTGATGGTGGGGGGTTGGTGGGGGCGGAGGGTTGGTGGGGGTTGGCCATCTGGCCAGAGTCAAAACGCCATGCCCAAATCATGGGTCAAAATCCCGTACCCCCAGTGAACATCCAAATCCCCACTAAAACAGTAGACTAAAATGGGTGGTGCACCTACCTCAAAATGGGATCCCATGAGTTTTGACCCACAGCTATTTGGTGGTTAGTGGCACTGGTGAGCCCTTGAAGCCATGGTAAGGATTTGTGTTGAGGCGGTGATGGCGCAGGCTGCAGCATCTACCTCGCTGCCCCCTAAGAAGGAGTCTTCGGCCAAGACGAAGGCTGAGGAGGACGCAGGGCGGGTCCACGCAGCGCATGGCAGGTGGAAGCGGGAGTTGTGTTTTTTTGGTGAGGCTTCCCCTTTCACCGCCCCCCCCCCCCCTCGCCCCCCCTGTTCATTTTTCTTTAATTTTTTTGTCGGTCGGTCGGTTGGTCGGTCGGTTGGTCGGTGAGTTGTGGCTTTCGCGGCTTTGTGCCTGCTTTTGGCTTTCCACATCCTTAGCATCACAGTAGCATCATTGCCAGGATAGTGCTTGCAACCCACCTGAAACCAGCGCTAAACAATCCCTAAACCACCTAAGTAAGCCCTAAGCAAACCCTATACCCTTTCCCCACCCTAAACCCACAAACCAGCACTGAACTATCCCCAAACCACCTTAAACCAACCCTAACCCCGCACTAACCCACCCTGAACCCACACTAAACCCACACCCCAACCACAGTAAACCATCCCTAAACCAACCCTACCCCCACCCCGACTGTGGTGAAAAGCAGGCAAATGCTGCAAACTAGGTCATTTTATCGCCTGCCGAGCCTCGGAGAGAAAAAAGAGCGGCCTGTCCAACCTACGAAACTAGAAACGCTTCCGCCCCTTTCAGCTTGGTTTAAAGGGAATCCGGAAAGGAACACCGCATTCCCCCCCCTCCTCGAGCATGCCTTGTCACTGAATGGAGGGTTGGCATGGAAGATGCTCAGGAGGAGCAATATGTCGAGTGCTCCCAGGGAAATACAACCGTCGCGACATTCTCTTGCAATGCGTGAAGCGAGACTTTTAGCTTCCTCAAACGGCGTTTTTGTGCTCACTGAAGTGCCAAAGGGAATTTCACCATTGGAGTGGCCCCTTGGAAGACACACCCAGTTCTCCCTACGTCCCTTGGGACGCGCGTGGAAATCGGCACAGGTACGTCTCACAGTTCTGCGTCTACCTGGGGATCGACGTGGCTGGAGAGCCTGACCTCATCACTGAGGCGCGGATCTTTTGGGCGTTGCCTGGTCGTTGGGCAGTTTGGCAAAACAGACTTCAGAAGACGCTTGTTGTTCTGTGGTCCATTTCATGGAGCCGCACAAACTCTCTCCAATTTTTGCCCCTGTCCATAGAGGCCGCAAGATTTGAGAAAGACTCGGGACGTGAAGCGGAACGGAGGTGGACGATTACCTCAAGAAGCCACTACCATTCGGGTGGGGCACTCAAGTGCCGGGCTTGCAACCAGCAGCCCAGCACCGCACCGCTGGCTTCGAACCAACCAGCACCGCTGGCTTCGGGGCTCCACAGAGTTGGGAGTTTGGTTTCTCAACACGTCGGAGGAGGTTTTGTATTCTGGAGAGACATGCAAAAGATCATTTAGCTGTGGGTCAAAACCCAGGAAACCCCTGGTGAACATCAAAATAGGTGGCGAATGGATGTTCATCCACCCAAAAATGGAGCTATAGGTTATGCCCTATGGCCATTTGGGTTTGTCTCCACGAAGCCACACAATGGGTGTCTTCCCTCCTCGAAAGTGATAGTGCAAGGTGGACCACACATCAGACTGGGGAAGACTGCGAGTACGGCGCGGGCTACACGTGACCCGGTTCAATGAATCAGTTCCCTGATACCGGCTACCGCTTCAAACGATCTATGCATATATATATATAGATATAGTCAGACTATAGATGCCAATTGGATTCTGATTGCGTCAGAAAGTCTCAAACAAGCGTTGTGCCAAAAGGCAGCCTTTTCAATTTGACCTGAACATGTCAAGGTTGGGCCTTATTTAAACATGTGGCAGCAACTAGTGTTTGACCAACCTCCTTTTGGTTTCCTTAAAGCACATTCTGAACTAATGTTTGAGCACCCTCCTTTTGGTTTGCCCTTAAAAGGGGACGAGCTGCTTGTCAAAACAAATTGCCCAACCGTGCATGGCAAATTGTTGTGGCGTGCGCTCTGCAGGTACTTCATGCAGTCTTCCACCGGACGCACTCAGTGGACCCGACCTGATGAAGATGTGGCCTGACAGCAACGCGTTCATCGCATTGCTGGTGCGAGAAGTGTGGACTGTGGCAATGAACCGGTTTTGGGGATTCCCGAAAAAGGACACCACCAGTGAGATGTTTGTTTTTGGGGTCATTCCATTCCCCCATCTGCCTATCGCACCAGCAAGAGCAAGTCATTGCTTTTCGCTTTGGCGCCTTTTCAAGGGCGGAGGTACAGAGTTCGCCCGCTCGGCAGACGGCGCCAGTCCAAGAAGTGAAATATCAATCACGCACGCACCCACCCACCCACCCACCCACCCACCCACCCACCCACCCACCCACCCACCCACCCACCCACCCACCCACCCACCCACCCACCCACCCACCCACCCACCCATCCATCGATCCGTCCATCCGTCCACCATCCGTCGTGTCTTGTCTTGTCTTATCGTCTCTTCATCCAGTGTAGTCTAATCTAAGTCCAATTCAGATTCATAACCAAATATCAACAGAGGCCTGAACCCTATCAAGCTTGACACGTGGATGGAGGAAGTGAGTTTTGACTGCGCCTCAACTGCATGTGGTGTTTCAACCGAAAATACGCTTGCCTTATCTACAGAGGCCTGCTCCTAAGCGTGAAGTGAGTTTGTCTCAAAAAAATCGGGGAACCCTCAAAATGGCCAGGGCTGCCGTCTTTGTGGTTCTCCCTCCAATTCAGAACCGGTACCAACTCCAAAACGTTTTTCTCTTGAACTCAAGCCAAAGCTTGCCGAGGTTCCAAAATGGGGACCCCAAGGAGTTGCAATCATATAACTCCAACAGGTTTCCCTTGTCTCCATAGACCTCCAACAGGTTTCCCGGGAGACCCTTCCGTTTCGCTTTTCCCTCGAAACCATATTGGCCATGGGTCAAAATCCCGTACCCCCAGTGAACATCCCAATCCCCACTGCAATAGACTAAAATGGGTGGTGCAGCTACCCCAAAATGGTATCATGGGTTTTGACCCACAGCATATGACTCGCAAAAGGGACCCCCAAGGAGTTCCTACAGCGGCTGCGGGGCATCATGAAGCGCCCGCCCGCCGCGCGAATCTCGGAAAGCCGAGCCGGAAAGCGGCCGGAAGTGCAAAGACAGCGTCCATTGGCTTAAGACTTATCATTTGGGTGTGCGCCTGTTTGAACTTAGTACCCCCCTTTTTGTGGTTTAAAGGGACACCAAATAGCAAACCGTGGCGCCATGGTGGGGGGTCCAATGTTGAAAAAGGGGTCCAGTTGCTTAAGACTTGCCTTTGGCGTCTCACGGATCGATCGAGAACGAGGGCCTCCTGCTTTGGATGGTTTTAGAGGGACAGGACTTTAACTTCTTGCCGACTCATGGGTGTTCCATTAAACCGCTAAAAGTTTTCAACTTTTAGCAAGGGAGCAGAAAGCAACCGAGTTGCAACCATGGCTTTTGTGGGTTACCGTGGTTATTAGCTTCTATGCACAATGCCCCTTTAAGTACGTTTCACTTTTTTTCGCTGAAAGGAATCTTGTGTTCATTTTTCCCTTGTTGGTTGTAAAGGGAAACTATCGCTACTGGATAATTTTCCAATTTGTTCCAGGGGGCTAAAGCAAATGGAAGATGACTTTGCAAAGATCGGTTTGCATATTCCCGCAGAGATGGGTTTGAAGGAAACCACAGGGAAGCAACCCATTTGAACAGGTCCCCTTTTTTGAGAAACAAATGGGTTTCCCAGATCTCCCGTGAACCGTTTCGCCTTTTACGCTGTTTTTTCTTGTCAGCGACCAACAGAAGAGTGCCGTTTTGCTCCCACCACTGGAGGTTTGGGTGTACACCTCTGTAATGCAACCATGGTATGTTCTTATCGTGTCAAGGGTGTCATGGTTATGTCATGGTTATATCATGGGTATGTGATGGTCATATCATGGTTTTGTGATGGTTTTGTCATGGTTATGTCGTACGCCATGTCATGATCATGGTTATGTCGTGCGGTACGCCATGGTCATCTCGTACGCTATGTCGGGTTTTGTTGAACTGCTTTTTGTCCTTTCCATCTGCCTTCCCGTCTTATTTGTCCGTCCGTCCTTCTGTGTGTCTTGCTTGTATGCATGTCGCCTGTCTGCATGTATGTAATAATGTCTGAAATGTATGTAAGCATGCAAATAGATGCAATGTATGTAGTGCATGCAATGAATCTAGTGGCAAAGCATATAATGAACATACATCACGAACACTTGTCATACTGTATGTGTATCAGTATTATTTGTCTGACAGAAGTCGGGTCTTTAGGGTTCTCGAAATGCTCTGCACCTAAGTCAACTGTGACAGCCATGCCAGTGCGCACACCCGAAAATCAGCACAGCGAGTCACAGTGCCTCCGGCAACAGACTTGTCACTTCGGCGAACCATTGCCGCCGCTGCTTTTCATGGACGTGGTCGGCAATGTGCTCAGCCCAACACATATTTTTTGCGTAGCCTCACCCGCGTTGAGCGATCTATGGCGGTGGTACTATTTGTATTACTAGGCAAGATGTAGTACACATATAGGCTCACTAAAGGTTTCCAGGAGTTGCCTGGGGTTCACTGGGGGCAAAGCTAGCCACTTGGCGATTTTCGGACGAAGTGCGGCGGCCCAGCGATCGCGCGCGCGCGCGCGTACGCGCTCTGTCGGAGGCTGGGAGCCGGCTTTTCTTTGCCGCGTTGCGGGACCGGAACAGGCGCCGGGAGCTTGATGTGTCTCAACGAATACCTCTTGGCCCTAAGGGACACGCCCCGAAGGGAAGATCTGTGGGTATGAGGGGTCCTTGTTTGCTTCCCTTGGCGGTTGAAGGATCCCATGAAGCATCTTGATTTGGCCGTCTATGTGTTGGAAGCCAGGAAAGAGCGTTGGGCCGCTTTGGAAGATCAGGCGAGCGCGAGCTTCGTCCCGTTTGAAGACGTGAGCAAGGGACAAAGTCAGCTCGTAAAAGTGTCATTGAGTTTGAGGTTTCTGGCCGACTGAGTTCAGCGCCCTGGAATTGTGTTGGGTCAATGGGTCAAAGGTTGTTTTGATGTCCAACTTATGGATGACCATTCTGATCAAGACTTTCTCCATCATATCAGCAGCTGGTCGTCGGTTTTTAGTTTGGGGAGAACGGGGGAGGGGGGGAACCTAATTTCTCTCCATAGGGAAGCCGCTCGAATCAGTGGACGTTTTCGGACTTTCAGAACGGAGAGGCAGTCTTTGGCCGCTTTGCGAAAAACGCCCAGATTGATCACCTCACGGGGGCCCGACCTCTGCTGCGGGCCTTGCCAGAGGCGCGGGGGAGCGCTGAAAAGCAGTTTACTTCTATTTGCTCAAGCATGTGTTTTATTTTCTCCCCCTTTTTTTCTTCTTCTTCCCTTGTTGGTTTTAAAAGGACTTTATCACTACTGGACATATTTTTATTTTTTCCAGGGGTCTTAGCCAAATGGAAGTTTATGACAAGCCACAATCAAAGCCCGTGCAAGTGAAGGTTAGTAGGGGATGGTCCCAACCAGAAATAGGTGCGGCCGCCTTTGCGATTCATTGCGTGGGTTTGGGTATGCCATTTCGATACCAGGTTTTGATTGTGACTCAGGCGCCATCGGTTTGCGAGCGCCCAAGTTAGGGCTTGCGTTTTGTAACGGATGCTCAGAGCATCTTGAGATCCGGATGCGTTTCTTTGCAACAACTCCCGTGCGGCCCAAACGAACGCGATTGCGTAGCTTGAGCTGGTTGCAGGGCTCGGCAGAGCCGACCACTGCCGCGTCGCTGGAATCCTGTGCGCCAGAGTTGGATTGTTTTCTTCTTTTTTTTCCGCTTCGGTCAGAAGGAAGCCCAAAGAACCAGACCACTTGGGGCCGCTCTCAGGGCCTCGGATTGTGATTCGCCCATTGGTTCTCAGTGAGACGTTGCCAAAGCAGTTGGTGCTTCGAATGGCCGAAGATGTCAAGGCAGCCAGACATTTTTTGATTTCTCTGCGGCAGTGCATTTTTCGTGTTCTGTAGACCTGTGCTTGTCTTTCCTGCTGTTCTAATGCATTCCTGTGCTTCCAAAAACAAACCCTCGAGAATTCCAAACAATCCAAAACCACAACAAAAAACGCAGGAACTACAAGAACCAACGAGTCGAATTATCATACAGCTGTGCCATTGGATCAAGCCTGCCCAAAACTCACAATCAAAACTCCTCGAGAAAACCAAAAAACAAACCAACAACCACAAAGACCACACTCTGTCTAGAAGTTGCAGGGAAAGCCGTTTTTCTTGTTTAAATTCTTGCTTTCTCGATGTGATTTGGGTTTCTGGTTTTCGGCAGGGATTTGTGTATATGGAACTGAACTAATACTTGAAATTCCAGAGTTAATGTTTGTTTAAGTATGAATGGTGTGTAAATGAACTCTATTAGAAGGAATCCTGTGTAAAGTCGAATCTGACATGACATGATTCTTATTCGATGTCTAGTTTACAAGAGAGATTCCGATTGGATTCTTTCCTTCACAAATTCTACTTAAACTCTAATTGAAATGTAAAGTTCTATTTGGCAACGAACTCTATGCACATTCCAAATTCCCGATAGAATATCCAATAGCATTCGGAATAAGTATGTCCTTATTGAGCCCTACTGTGGATGGACACAATCCTGCACCACTTCGAAACCATGGAAAACAATTGTTTCTTGGTATTTGCGGGGGAATCGAATCATTTCAGGGATCCTTAGGTGCTGGATTTGTCCATCCACAGTATTCAGAGGCCATTGGTGAAGATGTGAATATTCGTACAACATCCGCGACAAAACACTGTGTGTTTACAGTGCTTTCTGACCATGGTAGTGCTGAGGGCTAGGTAAAAACACTTCTACTCAATTTCCCACTGAACTAAAATTGAATTTAGTAAGATATGGCCATGGGTCAAAAGCCCGTACCCCCAGCGAACATCCCAATCCCCACTAAAATAGACTAAAATGGGTGGTGCACCTACCCCAAAATGGGATCCCATTGGTTTTGACCCACAGCCATATGTACCAATTATATATGTTTTCTTTAACTTACATTATAATTTGAATAATCCGTACTCTATTTCAGCTTAAACGTTTATACAGGATTTTACAAATCAGTTAACATTTAAACACACTTTGTCACACTTTGCCACAGCTTTGGAGAGCGATGCTGCTCGCCATTCATGAGTCAGGTATTTTTCACGTGGTGCTGCACAAGCGCTTTCCGGTGCTTCATCCTGCAGTGACAGAGGACGGGGCGTTCTTTCAGGGTACCCGGTGTTTGGGTTTGCACCTCGCAGAGTATTCGTCCGGACGGCCAACATCCTGTTGGGGATGCACCACCCACTGGTGCAGGACTTCCTTCCACAGCAGCAAGAAACCTCTGAACCAACTTCAAAAGCTGAACATCTCGATAGCCCGTTGCTTCAACCACCAATTTTGTTTCATCCCACTCAGGGACATTTCCCTGCTCTGAAACCAGGCTAGGTGAAGTAAGCTCGTCACGAGGCCGCATTACTTTCCGGCTCGGGAGTCGCATCCGCATGGCACCTCGTTGCTGTTTGGGGCTCCCAATGATCTCCCAAATACAAGGCAATGTTCAGGTGTATAATGTAAGGATCCCTGAAATGCCTGGCGATTTTGGCACGTTTTTGGTTGTATCGGGCCTTCAGGGAGCTGAGTTTGAGCTACGCACAATGTGACTATAGATGCAATGAATTCTGTGTCGACTACGAGAAACACAGCTTTGAAAACAACGCGTATCGATGTGGTCCATGAAGGGACCCCTCCCCCCCAGAAAAATAAGACGCACACACACACACACCCATATTGTTTGTGGCGCACTTGACCGCAGGCCTTTGCCTCGTACTTCGGCTTGGGTGCCTTGACACAGCCGCCAGCTCAGCTGCCATCCCGAGCGGGAGCGCAGCTTGCGAGGAGACGAGGTCCACTCGAAGGCAAGTTGGGTGCTCTCTGAGCACCGAAAAGCCAGTTGAAGGCGGTGCTAGTTGACAAGCAAGCTGGGCAAATAGTCCCACCTAAACCAACATAACCAGGTTTGATCTGGAAATAGGTTAAAGTAGGGTGATTTTCATTCTGGGCGAAATCCCAATAATGGGAACACCTTGGCTTATTTGAAAGACAAAAACACCCGGCCATTTTTCTCAAGGTACTCGGCCGCGGAGCTGCGGCACTTCTGGATTGCCAAGGCCTGGGAGAGATTCGAGGGGCCCAAGGGGGGGGGGGTTGTTACAGCCCAAACGATTCAAAAAGGGGGGGGGGGCAGGAGTTTGTTTCACCCCCTCGTGCTCTCACGAAGGAATTATGCGGAACTAGTTGCACAATCCCAGAGAAGCGCATGATCGCGCGATGGGGTCTCACATCATTTCCAAGCGATGTAAATGTAGGCACTGCTGCTTTGCAAGTTCGCTTGCCGCAAGCTCGCGGGGGGTCCCCTTACCGTCTCTTGAGTCTACTTGCCCTGACCTGCCAGCTTGCCGCCCTTTGCCCAGCCTGGGACCTAGCCGATGCGTCCTTATGCCAAGTAAGAGTGTCTTTCTTTGGTGGTACCAGTTTTGTGGCTGGCTCGAAGGGAAACCAAAAGGAAACTCCCATTTTGGGGTTCCCCTATTTTGAGACAAACCCAAATGCCAGTGGGAGGATGCGATTTGCAGTGCAGGGCATTTGTCCGCCTGGATATTCCATTGCAAGCGCCCGAGTGGGAAACCAATTCGCGGGAGTTGGCAGGTGTTTGACCTCGCTTGCAGAGAGCGCCCATTTAAGGTGCCAAACGGCTGGGAATTCAAGTTCGACGAGACCTCAATGTCGGCCGTGCCCTTATTGAGCTTGACGCCCGTGCGCGCATGTAGCCTGAGAGCGGATTGCAGCTACAAGCCTCAGGCTGTGTTTGTTGACCAAGAAGCCGGAACGGTTGTCCTGACTCGCTTCTGCTAATGGCCGGAAACGACTTGCCTTGAAGATCCGATCTAGTTGTAGTTGACCCATCATTGCCCATTTGCCTGGCCGGGTGGATGCCCGCAGTCATTTTGAACCGCCATGCTGGATTTGCCTTGCTTTGCTCTGCTTTGCCTTGCTCTGCTCTGCCTTGCTTTGCTCTGCTTTGCTCTGCTTTGCTCTGTTCTGCTTTGCTCTGCTTTGCTTTTCTTTTCTTTGCCTTGCTCGCTCGCTCGCTCGCTCATTCGCTCGCTCGCTTCATTCGCACGCTCGCTTCATTCGCTCGCTCGCTTCATTCGCTCGCTCGCTTGCTCTGCTTGAGCTGCTTGCTTGCTTGAGCTGCTCGCTTGCTTGAGCCGCTCGCTTGCTTGAGCTGCTTGCTTGCTTGAGCTGCTTGCTTGCTTGAGCTGCTTGCTGGCTTGAGCTGTTTGCTTGCTTGAGCTGCTTGCTTGCTTGAGCTGCTTGCTTGCTTGAGCTGCCTTCTTGCTTGCTTGCTTGCTTGCTTGCTTGCTCGCTCGCTTGCTCGCTTGCTTGCTTGCTTGCTTGCTTGACTTTCAAGACAACCCAAGGATTGCCCATGGATTGCCCACGCATTGAGTCGTATTGGAAGCCAAGCAGTTGTTGGCTTTGCGAGGGACGCGATTTCCACGCCAATCTTGCGACTCTTGTAGCCTGTTTTCGATTTTGGCATTTGGCTCGCGGACAGCCTTCATGACCCCAAAGTCCGGGGGGAATCGCAAAGTGGCTAGAACCCTCCCCCCCCCATTTAACCCTCTGTGAACCCTTGTAACGCGGAGGACAGCCACGAGATGTTTTGAGCCCTTAACGTTTGACAAGCATCGCCAAATCCTGAACGTTTTCCGGATATTTGTCATCTTCGGCGCGAGACTCTCTCGAAAAAGATGTTCATGGTGCTATGACATGGGGAACCGCTAGTGGTTGGTGCTAAATGATGTCCACCAAAGAGTGCCCAAGTAAGATTAATGCCCAATGGTTCTAGTGACATTTTCTTGACCATGAGTCACATTTGACAATAGATCAGCAAGCAGCCAGACAGCGGATACCTTGAACCATTCACGATTTCCTGCCACAGTTTTCCGATGCAGGGTCCAAGCAGGTGTCTGGCCAGCTTGCCACTCTTGTCACAAGCCTGCACCGTGCCAACATCTCATCCGTCTGGGCACAAGAAGGCCAGGGGGACCTTTTCTTGTTTGGAGGTTTCCCTTTGAAACGGGCCCCCAAAACGAGTACCCGCAAGAAAGACATGATCAGAGCTGTCCTTTAACACAGCCCTTTACAGTACGTGGCCCTGGACGGTTTGGCCAGGCGTCGCGGCACCACCCCATGGACGCCTTCTTCGCAGGCGCCCCCGGGCGTCGATTTCTGTGGGGTTTCGCCGGGCCGTTCGTTTCGAACCGGGAAGCCGCACGTATGCCTCCGGATTTGGGGGCGGATGAACACCCATGCACCACCCATTTTGATGGTTCACCAGGGGTTTGCCCTGGGTTGGCTTTGACCCACAGCCATCCATGAGTTAGAAGAATCCAAGGGAAGCAATGAGAAGGCTGCAAGCTCGAAGTTTCGGCATTTGGGAGCTTGGGGATGAGAGGACACGCTGGGGATGAGGCTTTGGGGTAAGGCTGTGCCTTTCCTTTTGGCTCCGCGTGCCCTGTGTACAAGCCCGGGTTCCTGTTTGTGATTCTCACGCAAGACACGTGCTGCAGAGCACAATCTGAGGGGCACACCGGTTGGGAGGCGTTACCTCTTGCTTGTGGGGCTTTCACTCAATGCTCCAAGGATTGGTTCCGGACATGAGGTAATTCGTCTTGACAAATGGGGATTGACAAATTAAGGCGTCCGTGTTGGGACCTTTGTGTCATTTGATGTCGGCTTTCAGGTGCGGTTCGGGTTCCAAACAGGGTCACCGGTTTGTCAACTCATATCATTTGTTTGGGTGTGTGTGTGTGTGTGTTTGCTTTTGTGAGGACACCCCTTTTTGGGGTTGTTTCAAAGGGCAAACCTAAGAACGCCACCCATTCCGAGGGTTTCACCGACCCTCCCAAGGAAGTGCACAGACTTCTGGATTGCGTTTGAGAAGAGAGCTTGCACACGTCGTTTCCAGGAGCAAGTTCTCCATTCCACCCCTTTTTGGGTCCCTTTCTCCAGAATCTCCGGTCAGGTTTCATGTAGATTCTATGCCCAGTGATTCATCAGCTCCCCTTTTGAAGATTCCGGACAACTCTCCCTAAACTGGGGTCAGACAATCTATCAACTCCTATAGGTCCTTGGGAAGGTAGGACTAAAAATATTCACGTAGTCTCGCCAGCAAACTGGGGGGGGGGGGTCATACAGATTTTAATCATTGACATTGACGTTCTCATTGTCATTATCATCGTCCTTGTCATTAGGGTCATACTAGATAGGGACGAAAACCCCCGCAAAATTAGGGAAAGCGGATCCGGTTCTTGGAAAGAACGATGGAAAACGAGCAAAGCTTCGCAGAATCTGAAGACCAAAGCCTCCCATCAGCGGGCTCTGTGAGCTGCCTGGGAGGTCTCTTGGAGCGGCTGCTCTCGCGGCATCGGAGCATCGAGGCGGCGGAGAGCCGCGCCGGGCAAGCGGGGCTCAGCGGCCAGGCCGGGGGACGGGGGTCTGGACCGGAGGAAGATGCGGGGAGGTCGTGTTATTTGGGGGACCCCCACAGACCCAAAGATGGATGCCGGGGGGGGGGGGGTTGGCTTCCCTTTTTTCAGCCAACGTTCAAACAGAAGACTTTTTGTTGGCCTCCCTTCAAAACAAAGGTGAAGACGAAAAGGAAAGTTGCCGCGCCGGTTTTGCTTAGGGTATCGCTTTAACGCCAATGCAGAGCTGGGCCATTTCCCTGGCACGCCAGCCAGTCCACTGCCTGCGTGTCACTTGCTGCGCCGTCCACCTGCGAGCTGCCCCAGACAACCCCGAGCCCGGGCGGGCAGGCGTCCAACCCCCCGCTCCACGCCCTGTGTGTGTGTGTGTGTTGTCTCTCCCCAACAGCTGAAAGCTATGGGGTCTTTGCCCGGAGAGGCCCATGTCGACCTCAGTGAAGAGCCACAGATGGCAGTCGTTGGAGACTAGGATTGGGAACCTGTTGAGAATGGATGATGTGCACTGGGTTTTGGGTTTTGGCGAGATTTTCACTGCGCGTTCAACCTGCCCAGTTCAAGTCACCAAGGTTGTCGGGAAATTGATGCGCCATAAGCTACTTTGGGTGAATGAAACAGGACTCCAACACAGCAGGTTTTCTTGCTTAACATCAATGAGCTGGCTGAGGGTTCGACGTTTCCGTCGTTCAGATTGTCTTCTTTCTGGACTCGCGGAACGGGTCCCCCTACTGGCTTCAGTCGGCGCCCAAGTCGCAGGTGAATGCATGGGCCTTCAGGTGGTTGAGTATTGGGTATCTTTTCACCCAGGATTGATAACACCCTGGTTGACTCATTGCGGGAAGTCTGGCATCCGTTGAATTGCAGCAGTCAGTATCAGATACAAGTGACGCAAGACCCTCCGGCAACAAGTTGTCAGTTGGCCTTGGGGCAGAGGTTTTGCGGTGCCTCATTTTTTCTCACCAATTAACATGGAACCTGACGTCCTGGGTGGCTTGGAGAACCCTACTAAACCCTAAACCCCTAAACCACCAACCCCCTAAACCCTAAACCCTAAGCCATCCAACGTCAGGTGGTATCGGACCTGCTTAGCACAGCCATGCGCCAGGTACGGGCAGGGAGTACCGTGGACAGGCACTCTCCCATGGAGGGAGAGGCTTCTGCAGGCCGCAGCTGGGAGCCGAGCGGAATGAAGTACCTTTGGTGGGAACCCCAACACAAAAACAGTTTTTGGATCTTGCGGAAGTTTTTGTCGCTCGTTTTTTTGGATCTTACGGAAGTGTTTGTCGCTAGTTTTTGGATCTTACGGAAGTTTTTGTCACTAGTTTTTTGGATCTTACGGAAGCTTTTGTCGCTAGTTTTTTTGGATCGTACGTGTTTGCGACAGCCTTTGCGACAAGAGTTGAGATAGTTCAAGGCCTTCTGCCAGCCTCCTGTTTGTTTGGGGGAATGGCAAGTCACATTTCTGTACCGACTGTCATGTCGGTTGGCCTTGACTCATGCGGATGCTGCTGCTCATGAGAGATGTTTTTGGGGTCAGGGAGTGTGTTGAAAAGTAGCAAGAGCCAGGTTCCCTCTAATTGATGGTTTGGATTGGTGGTTTGGGGATTTGACCGCCTGGCTTTGAGGGAAGCTGAGAGCCAGGAAAGCCTTTCTTTTCGCCAAGGGATGTTAGGACTTGAACTTTTTGCCCACTAGTTGGTTTTCCGTATTAAACCACTAAGAGTTAAACTTCTGGCAGGGGAGCAGAAAGCAACTGAGTTTTGGAAACCCCATGGACTGAAACCCAGTGGTTGATTTCCCCCAAAAGGGAAACCCCTGGGTTGAATAATCTAGTCTACCTTGGGGTAGTCATGAAACTGAAATCTGCCAACGTGCAGAAGCCGTCGATCGAGATCATAGTACTGCGAGTAAGCTGTCTAGTTGAGCTCTTTTTGATTGAGAGCGCAGACACTGGAAGAAGAGCTAAGAAGGCGTGACATAGACGTACAGGCTACCCACCAGGTGTGCGGTGCTTCATCTCCATCAAGATGCGAGTTTAGCCCAGCATCTTGATGTCGCATTTCCGCTCAAGGTTCACCCCAATAGTTGCTCCTTGGGGACTTCAGTATCCCAATCTTTCAGTCGAGAAATTGCGTACCCACAGTCACAGCCCTATCCGAGGTTAGGCTTTACTGGCAAAAACGGACATGCTAGCACTTGTCTTATCTCTCAGTTCCTAACACTGCTTTGTGCCCAGAGCTAAAGTGGGTCCTGCAAGGCCAGAACATAAATGTCTAGTAGCATGAACACCTTTTGCTTCTCACCTCATGCCGGCATGGAACAAAGTCGCTATGGCTGTCAGCATGATCAAATAGCAGGGTCAACTCACTTGATCGCTCATGAGATTGAGGGTCTACTTCTTCCTTCAATGGAGCCAAGTGCGAGGGTTTCCCTTTGTCCCATGGCCACCACTGGCTGCCAGTTGTGGTCCCTGAGGCCCGACCAGCGCCAGCTGGGCCAAGTCAAGGACGGGCGAGAAACGGAGCTGATGTCTTGGGAAGGACCTGCCGAACGTGAACCCAGGATGCCTCAATTTCCAGTGGACAACTAGAGTGGGTTGGGGGTGTTGCAACCCAATTTGGCGGCGACTGCTTTTTTCCCCCACGTTTTGCAGCATGCTCAAGGCGACTTGTTGCGGGGTCCTTGAATCTTCTATTTGGTTGCAAGGCCTGTTGCCTGCCAAGTACTATTGACCGCGGACGAGTCATCCAGGCGAATCAATGCGTGTTCGCTTTCCAAATGTGTAGCAGCCCAATTAAGAGGTTAGCTAATCAACCCTAAACCCTAAACCCTAAACTCACATGAATAGGGGGTTACTTGATGTTCTCCCTATTCAGAGGTAGGTTACAGATCATTGGCGCTAGGTTACTTTGCGCTTTCCACGCTTTGAACTCGCCACTGCCAGACATGCGGAAGAACACTCACAAGGAGACCAGTTTAGCGCCATGTACATGCCTTCCGAATGATACTCACACCAGTTCAAGAGCCCTCGCAGCACTGCGCACATGCCTTCCAAATGTAAGTCGCTCAGTACCGCAGACATGCCTGCTAAATGACAAGGATACCCGCTCGGAACCAACTGCACCCATGCCGCTGAATGATCATCACACCCACTCGCGTGCTTCCTGCTACCGACTCCGCACATAACAGGCAAATGAGAAGCACGCAAGACAACGCGTGACAGTCATTGAGTCATTCTGCTTTCTTGAGGCCAAATGCCCAAATATCTTCATGTTCAAGTTCTTTGTATGCATCAATCCACCTCCGAAGGTTCGATCATGTGCTACTTTTTCCCAGGCCGGCTTTGAAAGCGGACCTGCCAAGAACCTCGCGTCCTTTCAGACCCCCCTTTTGCTCAAGGAAGCCCGACAGGAACAGACCAGCCTCTCGAGGGTCAAGTCTGCCGGCCGCTTCAGGCGCTCCGCCCGAAGCCCCTTCGCACGAGGGGCTCAGGGACGCTGCCCGAGCCACGTGAGGGCCACGGATTGGGTTAGACTGGAAATTCCATCAACGGTGTCCGTAGTCTGCTTAGAATTTGAGGGATTCTGGGTTTTAGAATGATTTTCGTCTATTCCAGAAGGACACCTATGCCAAGCCAAGCGAAACCATTCCAGAAAAAGTGGGGGCAACATCTCAGGGGCCCAATGAACTGAACTTCCACAGGGGCAAAGCATCGTGAAGTCTGCAGTGAAGTTCCAGGATTCGGGTGCAAAGTGGTTGCACCTCAACACAGTTCTCGCAAGTCTCAGGATGTCGCTGTTGTATTAGCAGCTTGTTGGTTTTTCCTCGGTTTTAGCTCCATGGGTTCTGCACAAACAAATTGGGGGCCTCTGAAATTTTCAGTGAACCCCTTGTTGGATCCCTAGAGGCGGCATGGGCTCAAAAGGGCCATGGGTGGGCAGGCGGGTCAACATCCTGATTCCCTCTACATCCCGCTTTGTTTGGCTCATTGAGGATAAACCCCAAGGATCCAATTGTTTGGAATGAAGTGGACGCCTCTCGACGTGCACGGTCAAAAGTACCTTCCTTCAGGGACCGGGGGCGGGGGGGCGAACCCAAGCCGTCGCAGCCTTTAGGACCTTCCGAACTGGGGTTCCACAGGTAGTTACCTTGCTGGTGCGATAGGTAGGGTTTGGGAATGAGTCGGTTTTGGGGGAGTTCCCTTAAAGGATCGAAGCCATAGCGCATTTCTTTTTTTTGGGGGTCGTCCCCTGCTTCCCTGAGCACCAGCAAGTACAGTGAACCCCACAAAAGCCCGCGCGGAGGCCGGCGGTTTCTCTCCGGCAGACGGCCAGCCAGGAGCAAGCGGAGTGGGTGTGAGGTGAGCCACGTGCTCAAAACCGATTCGGGTAGATGAAGAGGGCTCCTTACGAGATACATGTTGCCCATTTTAAACATGGCATTTTCCGCCAAAACAAAGGGACACCACCATTTACAAGGCAATGTTCAGGTGCCTGATGAACGTTAGTACGGGATACTCCCAACCATAGCTGCGGATTTCCGCCCTCTGAGTTCTTGAAGCATGGTTCTGGGATTACCATTTGGATACCGAGTTTGTGAGTATGACTCATGTCTATGTCAAGCTTGCGCTGGGGGATGCGAGGGCCCTTTTGTTCAAGCTGCCGAAGCAGTCCCTTTTGGACCCCGTTTGCGCTGAATGCCTCACCGCTTCCGCTGGAGTTTCTTTGCTCTTCAGGCTTGGGGATTGGACGTCCGGAGTTGGGAGCAGAAGGTATGGCCGTTTTGTTGGGTGCAAAGTTCTTGGGGATGCTTGGGAGTGAACCTGGGGGAAACCGTGGAAATGATGCGGAAATGGTTGGGGGGAAAAATCCAAAAACCACATCTGAACACCACATCCCAAAATAAATCCGCACCCAATGGTTTGCAAGGGTCATTGCAATTCTCATTCCCTGCATCTCTTTTGCGCCGAGGGCAAGTTTTGCAGACGCGAGGCCTGGCTTGGTTTCATTTTTCTAGTGCTACCTTCCCCATTCTTTCCAGGGATCCTTCTTTCTAGGAAACCTCCGGAAACCCAGGGAAACGGATCCGGGGTTTTCGAAAAGAGCGAAGAATGGGAATCAACGGCCTCAGAACTTTCCAATTTTTTTCCCTGCGCTCCGCGTCAAACAAAAAGCGCGCCCGCGCCTGCGCTCCGAAGGAGGCCGCTCGGCCCAAGTTGCCGGCGCCGCCGCCGCGGGGCGGGCTCACGCCAGTGGCGCCGCCCACTCCCAAGGAGCCAGCCACGCCCAAGCAGCCAGCCACGCCCAAGGCGCCAGAGCCAGGCACCCCCAAGCCGGAGCCTCGGTTTGGATGGGGGACTCGGGGACTGGAACCGACCTTCCGTTGGACAAGCAACCTGTCAAGCAACCTGGAAAGCCGGCCGTGAGTTGCAAACGGTCTTTGAACTGCGATGATCCAAGGCCAAGGGACACCAACAGTTGCTTAAACAATCATAGTTTGGACATCTCCTCTTCAGACGGTTTGGATCCAGCTAGCCCGGGTCCGAAAGTGAGGGGAGTCAAATCGGCACCCGCTGTTTTGCTCGCGAGACACGTTTTGGATCTTGCCGGGCGGAGGATGGACACTGGCCGCGAGCGAACAACACCGCGAGAGGCGAGTCAAGTTGCCTGACTTTGAGCGAGTTGGCCATTTCCTGATACAGACTTCTCTTTGGAGGGTACCCCTTTTGGAAGTTGTTTAGGGAAGCCAAAAGGACACCGCCCATTTTTGTTTGTCTCAAACCGAAGGGGAACCCCATGGATGGTGTCCTCTTGACTTCCACAAATAGACACTGAATATTGTTGGTTCCTGCTGGTAGTTTCCTTTCGAGAGCATCCAAAAAGGGGTGTTTTTCTATTCGTTGAACATTTGTTTTAGGAAACAGGTGCCTGCCCCTGCCAGAGGGGCAATATATGGTCAGGGCCTTTCCTGGCCATTTTTGGATCTTATACTTTCCCTGGCATTGGTGGCGCGCCTGTGCACTCTGGAAGTGACTTGTCCAGTCCGCCATTTTTGTGGGAGCGCCATCGGGAATTTATTTTGCAGGCGATGTAAGTGACTGTCAAAATCAGTCTTAAGGATCACACAGCCGTCTTGGGGCCAGACGTTTCTATAAATTTGCTGCAGCGCGCAGACAGCGATTCCACATTTTGAAGTGACCAAGCTGTTTGTTTTACATGCGGCAACCATGTCACGGGGGCCTTAGGGCCATGCTCGCAATAGAACAGTTCCAGCAGGTTGGTTTCCTTTTGCTTTCTCAAGACTGCCATCCCAAACGCACTGTCTTGGATTCCAACAAATGGCCATGGGTCAATTCGTTTGGGACCTCCACATGGTGGGTTTCATGTTTGACCGACCCAACTCAACAGAGTCCAGTTTCTTGTCACCTTTCCCTCACAGGCCGTCTCCGGCAGCGAGGCGCCACCTGCAGGGTACCGGAGAGGGGGCGGGGGTGGACAACCAGCGAGATTGGTTTTCCATATAATGACTGCTGCTGGGCCCAACACTCCACCTGTTTCAGGCAGCAGGGTTTACCAGCATATTTTTCGTGCCCTTAAATCAAGAGTTCCATATTTGTGCTTTCTGACCGTTGAACGAATCCTCTCGGTAGAGATCAAGGTAGCAAAGGAATGGGAGGTTCCTTGTATCTGGGACGGCTGGCTAGCCTTAGTGGCCATTTTTGATGGAAGGGTATCGCGAAAGCTTAGCACAGGATTTTGCGCGTGCTCGGATACCACAAAGGTCCGTTTCGTCAGATCGTCATAGCAACCCCGCTTTTGACCACGGGTCCAAACTGACGTGAACATGCTGGCCATGGCTGCATTGCCATTGGCTGAAGCGTCCGGATGGGTCCCTCAACCCAAGCTGATAGCTATCGTTGAAATCACGAGCTTTGAGTGGGCAGTAAACTCATGTGAGTTGAATCGCCCATGGCTGTCACAGACTGCCAGGGAGAAGGCCCCGGCCAAGCCGGAAGCCGAGCTTATGAGAAGCAGATCGGTGTTTCTTTCAAAATGAGGCACCCCCTTCAGGTGTTTGCTTTTTTTCCCCCTCAAATCCATGCAAAAGGGGGACCCCTATTTTGAGAGATCCACACATGAGCGTGGCCCCTCCTGTTTTTGTTTTGGTTTTTATGATATCAAAAACAAATGGAAACCGAAGTGCACGTTGCTGGTATGTGTACTCCCCCTAATTTGGGCTGTTTTGGGTTGCTTCGAAGGGGAACCAAACGCCAAGCCCGAAAATCTGGGTGACGTGGAGACACACCCCGGAGAAAACATCGGCCGGGTGCGGCAGTAAGCTGGGAGAACATGTTTTCTTCGATTTCGTTGTGGAAGGACCTGGGTATGCGTAAAGTATTGGCCCCCCCCCCCCCCGCGTTTTTTTTCTTTTTAACCCAATGAATGTTGCGGTTTTTATTAAACAAACGCAATGTATGTAGCATCTTGGGGGCCCTTTGTTTCTTTCACTTTGCACAGGAGACTGCCAGGCGCAAAAAAAGTTGACAGCTCGCCGGCAGGCCGCGGCGCCTGAGCCGGGTGGAGAGGGCCCTGAGGCCCCTGCGCAGGCGGGACGAGGGTTGTGTTTCTCCAACTTCTGTGATAAAAGGGATCTCCCCGTTATGGGGGGTTAGTCTTTGGGAAGCCAATTTGTGTTGTATCATAGAAGTGGTCATTTCCCAGAGCCCTGTACTGCATGTTCTGAGGAAGGAGTTGGCACGTATCAAAGCACACATACATATCACAGTGAATGATTCCTCACCTGCGTGAAGGGGATGGGGCATTCAAGTGCGAACCAGGCATCGGAGATGGTGGAGGCGGCAGATGTGCAGTCCACAGATCCCCTGGCTGTGGCGAGCGCAAACCAGGCATCGGAGATGGTGGAGGCGGCAGATTTGCAGTCCACAGATCCCCTGGCTGTGGCAAGTGCAAACCAGGCATTGGAGATGGCGGAGCCCGCAGATTTGCAGTCCACAGATCCCTCGGAGCCAGCGGTAGCTGAACCGGCATTGGTTGAACCAGCCGTGTCTGATCCAAGCGACGCAGGGATCGTTTCCGCGCCTGATCCACCAGCGCCTTCTGAAATGCCCTTGGAGGCGCCTGAGCCGGCGCCGGCCGCGCCAGCGGCTCCCGACCCGCCGGCTCCCGTGGAAGCTGCCGCTGCCGACGCGGCCGAAGCTGCCGGCGTCGCAGCGCCGGCGCCGGCGCCAGCGCCGCCCTCGGCGCGTCCGGATGCGGCGCTGCCGGCGCCAGAGCTGCCGGTGCTGCCGAGCAAAGACGAGGAGAGTGAACACTTAATGAGCCCAATTTCTGGGAGTGGCCAAGGGCGCCCTCAATATATATATATATATATTCATATATACACACATGTATGTATATATATATAAAATACATATGTATATATATATATATGTATGTGTATATATATATGTATATACATATATATATATATATATCTACATGCACCTCGAGAAGTCATGGGCAAAAACTGGTATCACCCCGGTGGCACATTGCTGCGAGGAGGTGGCAGAGAAGGTCCTGGCGCCTCACTGGACGCAGCGGGGCGGCAAGTGGCAGGCGCGGGGCTCCCGGCTCTCCAGCGACGAGGGGGAGATGGACGAGGACGACGAGGCGCTGAAGAAGCGCCTGGAGAAGGCGGGTGGGGTGAAGTCAAGGGAGCAAAGCAGAGGGGGGGTGACTTTTCGGGCGGAGTGACTTTACAGTCAGATAGAGTTACAATGTACTTCAGTTTGGTACTTTTGATAAGTTTAAGGCGGGGGGGGGGGGGGAGGGGTGAAGTATCTAAGCGTGCGAAAGCCAAATGCGACAGACTGGTAGGGTTCTGGCTTGGACCATCTTATGGCAGCCCTGAAAGGGTGCCCTCAAACAAACATGACACACACACACACACGCAAACACATATACTTGCATATATGTTATATATATATATATACATGCACAGATACAAACATGTGTATGATATGAATAATCAATCACTAAATAACCAACTACTAGCCAAATACACAAAACACACATTCCTATATTATATGACCAGCTGTATAGATTAACTAACTAGCCAAATAAACAAATATCACTATGTAAATAAACAACTAAAGAAACAATTAAGTAAATAAATTGACAACTCGCCATACATGCAGCGTCCCCAACCCCCCCCCCCCCTCCTGCCCCAGCCATTGTCGTCTCCCCCCCTCTATTCCTTTGGTGCTGTGGTTGGTGCAGAGTTGGCGTAGGATGGTCACATGAGCCACGTCAAAACCCGGGTAGATGAAGGTTAGCAAGGGACGATCCCAACCAGAAATAGGTGCAGGCGCCTTCTAAATTCTTCACATGGTTCTGGCTAGACCATTTTAATACCGGGTTACATGCATAGGTGTCCTTTTTGGTTGGCTAGAAAAATCGCATGGCGATTCCTGGTTTCCCTGGTGGTTTCAGCCCATCCATTTCCCCTAAAAGGACACCTATGGTCATCATTCTTTTGGTTTCCCCGAGCAAAAAAAGCCGTGGAGGCCCAGCGCGCCGCGGACCGGCGCGCCAAGTCCGGGAAGCTCCGGGACCGCGTGGCGCGGTTCCAGTCCGACGAGGAGCGCTCCGCCTCCGGGGAGCAAAGCCCGGCGGTGGCCTCGGGGAGGCAGAGCCCCAGGCGCGGCGCGGCGGAGTTTTTTCCTTCTTTTAATTGTGGTTTTTTGGGGGAAACCTGGAATATCACGGGTTCTTTTTTTTTTTTGGGGGGGGGGAGACCTGGGAGTTCATGGGTTTGGTTTGTTTTTTTGGGGGAAACCTGGGAGTTCACGGGTTCTTTTTTTTTTTGGGGGGGGGAGACCTGGGAGTTCATGGGTTTGGTTTGTTTTTTTGGGGGAAACCTGGGAGTTCACGGGTTCTTTTCTTTTTTTTGGGGGAGACCTGGGAGTTCATGGGTTTGGTTTGTTTTTTTGGGGGAAACCTGGAATATCACGGGTTCTTTTTTTTTTTGGGGGGGAGACCTGGGAGTTCATGGGTTTGGTTTGTTTTTTTGGGGGAAACCTGGGAGTTCACGGGTTCTTTTTTTTTTTTTGGGGGGGGGAGACCTGGGAGTTCATGGGTTTGGTTTGTTTTTTTGGGGGAAACCTGGGAGTTCACGGGTTCTTTTCTTTTTTTGGGGGGGGGAGACCTGGGAGTTCATGGGTTTGGTTTGTTTTTTTGGGGGAAACCTGGAATATCACGGGTTCCTTTTTTTTTTTGGGGGGGGGAGACCGGCAGTTCATGGGTTTGGTTTGTTTTTTGGGGGGAAACCTGGGAGTTCACGGGTTCTTTTTTTTTTTTTTTTTGGGGGAGACCTGGGAGTTCATGGGTTTGGTTTGTTTTTTGGGGGAAACCTGGGAGTTCACGGGTTCTTTTTTTTTTTTGGGGGGAGACCTGGGAGTTCATGGGTTTGGTTTGTTTTTTGGGGGAAACCTGGGAGTTCACGGGTTCTTTTTTTTTTTTTGGGGGGGGAGACCTGGGAGTTCATGGGTTTGGTTTGTTTTTTTGGGGGAAACCTGGGAGTTCACGGGTTCTTTCTTTTTTTTGGGGGAGACCTGGGAGTTCATGGGTTTGGTTTGTTTTTTGGGGGAAACCTGGGAGATCACGGGTTCTTTTTTTTTTGTGGGGGGGGGGAGACCTGGGAGTTCATGGGTTTGGTTTGTTTTTTTGGGGGAAACCTGGGAGTTCACGGGTTCTTTTTTTTTTGGGGGGGGGGAAGACCTGGGAGTTCATGGGTTTGGTTTGTTTTTTTGGGGGAAACCTGGGAGTTCACGGGTTCTTTTTTTTTTGTGGGGGGGGGGGAGACCTGGGAGTTCATGGGTTTGTTTTGTTTTTTGGGGGGAAACCTGGGAGTTCACGGGTTCTTTTTTTTTTTTGGGGGTGGGGGAGACCTGGGAGTTCATGGGTTTGGTTTGTTTTTTTGGGGGAGACCTGGGAGTTCACGGGTTCTTTTTTTTTTTTTTTGGGGGGGGGGGGGAGACCTGGGAGTTCACGGGTTTGGTTTGTTTTTTGGGGGAAACCTGGGAGTTCACGGGTTCTTTTTTTTTTTGGGGGGGAGACCTGGGAGTTCATGGGTTTGGTTTGTTTTTTTGGGGGAAACCTAGGAGTTCACGGGTTCTTTCTTTTTTTGGGGGGGGGGGAGACCTTGGGAGTTCATGGGTTTGGTTTGTTTTTTGGGGAAACGTTCGAGTTCTCTTTTTTTTTGGGGGGGGGGGGAGACCTGGGAGTTCATGGGTTTGGTTTGTTTTTTTGGGGGAAACCTGGGAGTTCACGGGTTCTTTTTTTTTTTGGGGGAGACCTGGGGTCTATGGTTTGGTTTGTTTTTTTGGGGGAAACCTTGGAGTCTACGGGTTCTTTTGTTTTTTTTTTGTGGGGAGACCTGGGAGTTCATGGGTTTGGTTTGTTCTTTTTTGGGGGAACTGGGAGTTCACGGTTCTTTTTTTTTTGGGGGGGGGGAGACCTGGGAGTTCCGGGTTTGGTTTGTTTTTTTGGGGGAAACCTGGGAGTTCACGGGGTTCTTTTGGGGGGCGGGGAGACCTGGGAGTTCAGGGGTTTGGCTTGTTTTTTTGGGGGAAACCTGGGAGTTCACGGGTTCTTTTTTTTTTTTTGGGGGGGGGGGGAGACCCTGGGAGTTCCGTTGGTTTATTTTGTTTTTTTGGGGGAAACCTGGAGTTCACGTGTCTTTTTTTTGGGGGGGGGGGGGGGAGACCTGGGAGTTCATGGGTTTGGTTTGTTTTTTGGGGGGAAACCTGGGGAGTTCACGGCCTTTTTCTTTTGGGGGGGAGACCTGGGAGTTCATGGGTTTGGTTTGTTTTTTTGGGGGGAAACCTGGGAGTTCACGGGTTCTTTCTTTTTTTTTGGGGGGGGAGACCTGGGAGTTCATGGGTTTGGTTTGTTTTTTTGGGGGAAACCTGGGAGATCACGGGTTCTTTTTTTTTTTGTGGGGGG